>PITA01000657.1:216903-250607 GCA_004023965.1 Spilogale gracilis | reverse complement strand
AACACCTTACACCAGTCAGAATGGCCAAAATTAACAAGACAGGAAACAACAAGTGTTGGAGAAGCTGCAGAGAAAGGGGAACCCTCTCACACTGTTGGTGGGAATGCAAGTTGGTGCAGCTGCTTTGGAAAACAGTGTGGAGATTCCTTAAAAAATTAAAAATAGAGCTACCCTATGACCCTGCAATTGCACTACTGGGTATTTATCCCAAAGACACAGATGTAGTGAAAAGAAGGGCCGTATGTACCCCAATGTTCATCGCAGCAATGGCCACAATCAACAGACTGTGGAAAGATCCAAGGTGCCCATCAACAGATGAATGGATAAAGAAGATGTAGTACATATATACAATGGAATACTACGCCTCCATCAGAAAGGATGAATATCCAACTTTTGTAGCAACATGGACTGGATTGGAAGAGATTTTGCTGAGTGAAATAAGCCAAGTAGGGAAAATCAAGTATCCCATGGTTTCACTTACTTATGGTGCATAAGGGGTAATATAGAGGACAATAGGAGCAGGAAAGGAAATGGGAAGTAGGGTAATTCAGGGAGAGAAATGAAACATGAGAGACTTTGGACTCAGAAACAAACTGAGGGTCTTGGAAGGAAGGGGGTGGGGAGATGGGGGAGCCTGCTGGTGGGTACTGAGGGCACGTATTGCATGGAGCACTGGGTGTCGGGCATAAACAATGAATCTTGGAACACTGAAAAAATAAAATTAAATTAAAAGTAAAAAAAAAAAAGAGACAAAAATGAGCAAGATGGTGATAATGTCAATGTAAAAGTAAATCAAAGCCTGAAAAGTTGACCAATTTCTAGCAATAGAAAAGAATCTATGGGTTCACAGATCAGCATAATTGGACAAAATTTCTTGGTAGTCCAATGATCTTTTTCACTGTGTCTTAAATTTGACTCAGGGTTAAATAATAAATGTTGTATTTTACACAGATATGATCTGGGATAACACATTATCCGACAAGAATTTTTTATGTTTACTTTTACATTTAAATTGCAAAACTCATACTATACATAGTATTCTCTTATTCCTGGTGCCTATACACCATTGTCCTTGCCACATCTGTGAACAATGGTCTCTTAGACATGTGTAATTAAACGCTACTACCAAAGAAAGGGACTGTGTTGTTTTGAGATGAGAATTTCTCAGTCTGCATTTAAAAAAATATTTCCCCTATTGCTCTAGATTAAGTTGGTAGCATATCTTAGTGCTACACAATATAAAATTCTCATAAAAGCCTTGAGTTACCTAAACTTTACCTAGATGTACCTGGTACTCAAAAGCTGTTATGTGTGTAATATGGAGAATGAAAACTAAAGAACTTAAATAATGTGAAAATGAACGGGCATAGTATCCCTGGCCTTTGTTTCTTTAAGTAGAGAGAATGTTATGTAAGAGAAAAGAAAATTAAACATCATCACACTATCCTGGGCTTGGGAGAGGTAAAAGGATATATACTTGGACATAATGTGGATTTTTTTTTTTTTTAAGATTGTATTTATTTGACAGAGAGAAACACAGCCTGAGAGGGAACACAAGCAGGGGGAGTGAGAGGGAGAAGCATGCTTCCCGCCAAGCAGGGAGCCTGATGCGGAACTCCATCCCGGGTCTCCGGAATCATGACCTGAGCCGAAGGCATCACTTAACCAACTGAGCCACCCACGCGCCCCCATAATGTGTATTTTTATCAGTGTTCTTCTCCACTGATGGAAAATAAGAAGCCATGCATCTAAGTTCCTGCCAGAGAGATTTAGCTGGGATATAAAGAAGAAATTCTTGAAAAGAGACACATTGCTAAATAGGCAAGCAGGTTATAGAGGGAGGTTCAGTTCTCTCAATGTGAGATAAAATTTCATATCTGAAATCATGAAAATGTTATCCATCTTGCAAACTGGAAAGAAAATTTCACTACAGTAGTCTTCTAACTCAATAATTCTTTAATTACATGTCTAAGTAAAGATGCAATGATTTGTTTTCATGAGTGTTTAGAAAGAGTATGATTTTAAGAATCATTGATTCATTCTATTAATAACTAATGTAATGAATGCTTTATAGTTTGTCTAGTTTTTATAAATGTTTACATCTGTATTGTGACATTTGTTCAATCAAGGTACAAGAAAAGTTTTATTAAGTAAGTCAGATAGTACCCCATTGAAAATATCTTTATCCCAGGTTTAATAATAGTTGTTCTGAGTAAAAGAAGACAGACCTCCCTGTAGAGGGAAGGAAAATTTTCCCCTTCATATATTCTAGGTTCTTTGGCTTGGCTAATAAAACAGATGAACACGAGAAAAAAAAATTAATTTCATACATTCAACAACCTCAGTAAAAAATATGAGACCCTAAGACACTCACAGTTGAGGCTTGTATACCATTCTGAGGTAAGGAGAAGCCAGGAGGGGTTTGAAACTTCAAAGGGAATAAAGACAATACACGGGAAGTTGAGAAAAGCAAGTATTTGGTAAACAGACGTTTGCCCTCCCATACAGATATAAAAAGTTTTTTTGATATAAAAAGTTATCTCTGATAATAGTGCTCTTCCTGGTATAGGCTGCCTATGTAAATTCTTTTAGGCAGTTAAGGAAGAAGTAAATAGATTTTTCTGAGTCTGCTGGTTCTTAATCGCCTTTAGCTCAAAACAACCCACATGCCAGAGTAGCACATATTCTGTTCCCCCTCAACTGTATGATTCCATTTATGCAACACTCTAGAAAAGCACAAAATAATCAATGCTGACAGAAAATAAATCAGTGGTTGTCTGAGTATGGGAGTGAGAATATTGCAGAATTAATGCTATTCTGAAGCCCTCCCTTTCTCGTCTGCCTTGAATTGTTTAAAAATAAGGTAATCTGTACATAAGAAACCCTGACCTACAGCACAAGGCAAACTATGTTAATATTCCTGCAGTAACTCTCAAACACAATCTCAAGCTTAAACTCTAACCAAGATAATAATCAGTATCATTTAAATCTCTTCAGGGAACTTATTGCAATTAATGCCAACAGAAAAGCTTGTGACAGTCAAGTGATGGCAACTGAGGGACTTCTTAAGACAGATAACCTCTACTAGAGCCTACAAGTTCCTCTGAAGAGTTATAATTAAATTAGATTTTGTCTGCTTCATCTTCGAGACTTTTTTCCCCTTTGATTCCCCTTTAAAAACCCCTGTCTGCACCAAGGTGGTCAGATAGTTATTTCGGACATTAGTTTGCCTGATTTCTCAAATAAAGTCATTCCTTGCTTCAACATTTTGTAACTCAACTTACTGAACAGTGGAGCAGCAAGCATGGGTTTAGTAACAAGAACTGGAGAGGGTTTGGAAGGAGAGATGACAAGGGGTATGAGGAAGGTCTTGAGAGTGATTGACATGTTCAAGATCTCAATTATGATAGTTCATAGGTGTGTACATGTCAAAACTTATGAATGTGTATATTTTAAATATGTGTAGCTTATTGTATGTTAATTATACCTTAAAGCTATTTTTAGAAACTCATTGACTGATATACTTGAAGTCAGTACATTTCATTATACATAAATTATACCTCAATATTTTTTTCAAAAATCACATAGTGCTCTTGTGTTCCCTTAGTCAATACAGTAACTATTATTTTTGTAACTCTTCCTCATTCCTTTCTAATTACTAGAGAACTCTTCTTAAACTAGTATAAATTTTCACTTCCCCTTTCTCTTCTTTTTTTTTTTTTTTAAAGATTTTATTATTTATTTGACAGAGAGAGACACAGAGAGAGAGGGAACACAAGCAGAGGGACTGAGAGAGGGAGAAGCAGGCTTCCCGCGGAGCAGGAAGCCTGATGTGGGGCTCAATCCCGGGTGTCTAGGATCATGACCTGAGCCGAAAGCAGTTGCTTAACCAACTGAGCCACCCAGGTGCCCCCCCCTTCTCTTCTTTATAATTTACTGTATTTCATATATAATCTTCTGTCTCACCTCACTCTTTAATTAAAATTAAGAGCAATGCCCTTCAGAACTTTTCACTCTCTACAACCATGAATGGCAGCAAATATTTTCCAAGATTTTATCTGTGTTGAGACTAGCTATTTTTCTAGCGAGAGTTACTTGCTTTTTAACCTTTCTTTTTAAAAAAAATTCTGCACAATTCATCTTAAAAATCATTTTTATTAAGCTACCTTTGAAGAACTGTAATTGAGTAGCTGGTTACTGTTTGGCTGTCTTTGGATAATTTTATTTATTCACATCTCTGATATGTTTAGTCAGTAAAAGAGATGTTGAAAAATATTACAGGTAAGAAGTAGTTCAATTGGGGCACTTGGGTGGCTCAGTTGTTAAGTGTCTGCCTTCGGCTCAGGTCATGATCCCAGAGTCCTGGAATCGAGCCCCACATGGAGCCCCACAGTGGGCTCCCTGCTCCACGGGAAGCCTGCTTCTCCCTCTCTCACTCTCCCTGCTTGCATTCCCTCTCTCATTGTGTTTCTCTCTGTCAAATAAATAAGTAAAATATTAAAAAAATAATTCAATAATACTTTCCTATGGGAAAAATTCATCTTGTAACTCCAAAATGTTATGTCAAACACAGGTTCGTGAACACCAAATATTTTTAATTAACATAATGAAATGAAATGGAAAAAAGAAGAATTAATAACACTAAAAATGGCAAATATAATGGAATTATAATAAGAACATGTTGGGTCACCTAGGTGGCTCAGTTGTTAAGTGTCTGCCTTCAGTTCAGGTCATGATCCTGGGGTCTTGGGATTAAGACCCACACTGGGCTCTTTGCTCAGCAGGGGAGTCTGCTTCTCCTTCTCCCTTCGCTCCACCACCTCCTCATGCTCTCTCTCTTGCTCTCTCAAATGAGTGAAAAAAATCTTTAAAAAAAGGAATGTCAATGGTAAAATCTCATTGAGCTATATCATTTTATGTATAATAAATGTAATTTTATACCTATTATGGGCACAAGTGTTTCACATGCATTTTCTTTGAACAGTTGTTCTGATTGTAACAGGTAGATATTATTATCTCCATTTTATAAATGATGAAAATAAGATTTTATAGGAGTTTAAATAGTGTACTTGCCCAAGAGCCCAAGACGAATAAATAGCATTCAAGCCCATGTCTCTTCTGTTCTAACATGTTCATGAGTCTTGGTGTGCCTGCATTCATGCATGCCTGTGTGTGTGTGTATGTGCATGCTTGCGTCTTCAAGGGGGACATTTGTATGCTGAAGATATTTGGTTTGATTTTTAAAATCAATGTTCAAATGCTAAAGTTAAAATTAAAAATGTTAGATTTTTATGCAATTTTCAAATCTCTTGTATTTGTAAATCTGTCAAATGTAAATAAGCACGTTTAAAGTAATTTGAAAAAGTTTGGTTCTGTTTATAAACTAAATTTCTTCAAAAAAGTTTTATAATTTTAGTGTATTTTTTTTGACTCTTTGAAACAAAACTACTTTCTTGAGGTTTTAAATGTCTCCTATAAATCCAATAGGTTAATATATAACATGGTGAAACTTGAGTTCTCATAAATGTTCTAATATTTCACATAGCTTTGGTAGGATTTTCTGTTGTTTTTTAAAAGATTTCATTTATTTGAGAGAGAGTGTAGGGTGGGTGTGGAGAAGTAGAGAAGAGAGAGAGTCAGAAGCAGGCTCCATGCTCTGGGGAAATCCTGTCATGAGGCTTGATCTTATGACCCTGAGATCATGACCTGAGCCAAAATCAAGAGTCAGCCTGTTAACCAATAGAGCCACCCAGTCGCTCCAAGTTTGGTAGGTTTTTAAGTCTAGGTTTTCAACTCTAAATTAGTTGCTCAATTTCAAAACTTTAGGTAGAATTTTAAGGTTTCTCTAAATATTTTTTCTTAACTATTATAAATCCAAAAAAATCCTGAAAAAATCAGATTCTTTCTTAAAATAAAAATATAAATACTATGGCTTTGATTCTAAACTTTTCTCTTCTTGACTCTAAGTCCTTCCAGAGTTAAATGTTGTTGACTCACTTAGAATTTTACAGTTCTTTAAACATTTTTGTCTGTTTTTCAATAAAATGTTGGAGAAAAACACGTTATCAAAGAGGCAATGCCTTGTACTATAGAAAATCATAGTCATTTAACTAAGACTGCTCTCTTGGGTGTTGATTATTTTTTTTGTTTTTGTTTTTTTTTGCTAAAAGTTTCAGAGAATTTTTACTTATCATGGATGTTGATACTTATATTTACTTGTATTGCAGAGTCACAGAGAGATGTGGACAGAGTATTGGCAGGGCTTAATGGTTTAGCACAGCATCTAGTACCTGGAAGGTTGTTCAATAAAGACTTGTCATGTGTCTCAGATGCCAACTCTTGATACAATAAACTGTCAGTTAGTCACTTTTTAAAAGATGCCTTTTAAAAAAAGTGTTGTTACACTACATTTTTGCCAATTAAGGATTTAATCCCATTTGTCGTGTTGTTAGGTTTATAGTTATTTTAGAGGTTAGGTGGTAGATCACCCTCCCCCTCCCCCAACAATAACACAGTATGCTTCTTAGTCGTTCTTAAGACTGGGCAATTCCAGCTTGCAAAGCATGCTAGGACTTAGGCAGGAGGATGAGAAACTGTAGTTGTCATCTACGGGTATAATATTCCATCACTATGCTCCTTGCAACCAGAGGTCCTCTTTCCAAACCTCTCTGTTAAAACTATTGACATTGCAAGACTTCATCTGCTTCCTAATGGTGCTTCAACCAGATTCTTCAGCACTTTCAGGAGCTCCTTGGTTTGGCTCTTGGGCATGCCAATGGAGAAGTTAAGAGAGGAAAGAGAGAGAATTGGGGCTTGCTTGGGAGGCTCAGGGTTGGTGGCAGCAACAGGCACCCCTGCCCTGTCCCATCTTGGCCCCAGTGCCTCTTGACAGTCTGTTCTAATAAGTCAGATGTATAAGTGGAAATGTAATTATTTTCAAACCAAAAAGGAAATTACCAATATAGCTATATATAGGTAGTTATATATATTCTCCAATTTCTATCTTTGGTCCATCTGTCACATTTTTAAGGCACTTTGACACATCTAGAAATTAAAATTGGGCATGAATATGTAAGTCTCTGTTCAAAGCCAATGGAGAAATCCCAACTTTATGGGACTATTTTTACCCTGGTTATGCCTAATTTTAACTCCGTAAACATAAAGGTATCTCTAAGTGAAAATGTGACAAGTATACTTGAAAGTCACTTGATTCATCTCGGAAAACATTTTATTCTAGTCTCCTAATTTGAAAGACTGTAACATACTAATGACCTGGTAAAATATCACTGTAATTCAGGTAATTTCTAATTCTTTGCTTTCAATAAAATTTTAGAATGGCTTAGTCGAGTTGCTAGTTAGTTGAGTATTAAAATTTAAATTTGGTCATAGATCACTAATCCTGTTTTCTGAGTACTTTGCTGTAACAGAACTTCTTTCAGTCCCATCTCCATATTTACATAAAGAAGATTTCTCAAAGTTTATAATTAATATAAACCCTATGTTATTTTGGTAATAAATAACCTTCATCTATGAAATGTACATTAATTAAAAAAAGAAGAGCCTCATTCATCTAATTAAGAGACATATTTTTAAAAAATTAGCTTTTTTATTGTTATAATAAAAATTTGTAATATAGTGTGTCTTTTTAATTAGATATTTGCTATTAAAATGATAAAAGTAATTCAGTGTAAAACACAATTTTTAACATTTGGAATGTTTCTAACATTTGGAATGTACCTAGAAATGTTAGGTTTAAATTTCTGCTTTGTTGCAAAGAAATATTATAGAGTTATTAATAAAAAAAAAACTTTGAGGCATAAAATAAACTACATTAAATTAAAACTCTGCTGGAGAAGTGAAATGGAAATGCAAAATCAAGAGGCAAAGGAATTAATATAAAATTTATGACTCTTAACAAATAGTGTGTTGATGCATTTCTTTCAGTGGATGTTGATGATTACCAGTTCACAATATTGGGTGATGGTAGGTGCTGGGAAAGTAGATAAAGTTAAGGGAGACTACTTGCTACCTTAATTAACATGGCCAGACAAGTGCTCACTGAGAAGTTGACATTTCAGGTGGAGGAGTTAGCAGACATCTGGGATAAGAATCTTCCATGCAAAAGGCACAGGCAGTGCAGAATTCCTCAGAGAAGAAGAAGCCTACCTAGCACATTGAAGGAAATAACAAGGAGCCAGTGTGGCCGCAGTGGAGGGTGGAAGGAAGAAAATAGGGGAATGGTAGATATTTTTTCTTTTCAAAGTTAAAGAATCCACAAGAAAAATGATTTGAAGATCCCAGTGCCCTATGTTATAAAGCAGGCATTGTAAGACTTGTGTCCCAGATCCCTGGATACCAGTTATACATCCATTACTTACAAAACTAAATTTCTACCCAAGCCAGTTTCTTGATTGGCTTTCTCATGTATATTTTACTCTGAAGTTATAGATACTTATTTTCCATCTAACCCTAAAGATCTTTGTGGGATCTTTACAAGTGGGAAGTTAAGCTATGTACATTTTTTACCCTATAGACTTAACAGAATTTTACATTTTCTTATCCTTTGGGATATTCCACGCTTATGGCTACTTAAAATAATATCTAAATGATTATTGGGCTCTTAAGTGGCTGTGTCTCACCTTGATCATTATTCTGTATACAAATGCCATATTCTTAGCAACTATGTCACACTGCCTCCCTCTTCTATTTAAAAACATGTTAGATCTATAAATTTGGGTGTGTCTGGCTGGCTTAGTCAGTGGAGCATACGAGTCTGATCTAGGTTATAAGTGAAGCCCCGCATTAGATGTAGAGATTACTTAAAAATATATATATTTTATTTTATTTTCTAAAGATTTTAAAAAATTTTTATGTAATTTCCAACCCCAGTATGAGGCTTAAACTCATGATCCTGAGATCAAGAGTCATGTGTTCTACCGACTGAACCAGGCAGATGCCCCCTAAAAATAAAATATTAAAAAATATATGAATTTATATCAACTTCAGAATTCCATATATAAGCAAGTGCTATAAGCTTCAATAGAAAATAATGCATTTTAAATATTAAAAAATGCTCAAATATTTAAAAAATCTCATTTGATTAAATTGCTTATAAAAATATTCCAAACCAAACATCTGTTGAAGTATTCATTTGGATATTGATACTGATTTCAGATCATTTCTGGAATTCAGTAAATAACAATCTTTGGTGGTAACTTTTGTATGTAGCTCCATGGGGAAAACAAAAAAGTTTTTCTAACTAGGTTTTATAAAAATTGTACCATCAGCAGCAAAACAGTAATGAAAGTGTGAAATATGTGTCAAAGAATTGACTTATTTTAAGTCTCTCCTTTTGTTTTTCTCAAAATGAAGTTATAAAATTCTATTCTTGGTAGTGGAATCACTCATAATTTTATGGTCTATGATTCTATATTGGTTTGGAAATTATAAAATTGAAAAAAAAAGTCTTGGAAGCAATTTTAAGGTACTACAGTGAAAAGAAGTTAGAAACTCCCAAAGGGAGGAAGGCAAATGAATTATGACTCTAAAGGAAGACTCCATATCCTAACCCTAGTGGCTTAAGCTTAATTATATATTGTTGGTGGGGGGGGGAGATGTTTCTCTCTGGAATTTCAGAATTTATAAAAATGCCAATAATTTTGTTGATGATAAAGAAAATGTACTATTTCTGTTTAATGGGTAGCGCTGATTCCATGACCTAAATGGAAATACAGTGAATTTTCCTTTCTCTTTTCTAAAGGAAAACTTCTACAGAAACTACAGTGGAATACCAGTGGGTGGAAACACCTGTCATTTATTGTCTTTTTAAAAAAGCTTTATTGATATATAATTGACAAGTAAAATTATTATATATTTAAAGTATACAATGTATATCTCTCATAAAACAATGGTTGATGATTTTGTCTTGCCTATGTGTCAGGAAGAATCCATACAAATGATTTTGTTCTATGTAGTGACATTTTTCTTACTAAAATAAAAACCATCCTTATTTCCATGCCAAAAATAAAAAAAAAGTAGAAAATAATATGTATAGTGTAATGATTTGATATATGTATATATTGTGAAAGAATTCCCACAATTAACTTAATTAACAAACACATCCATCACCTCCTATCTTTACTTTTTTTTTTGATGAGACCCCCTTAAGATATTCTCTCAGCAAATTTCAGTTATACAATATAGTATTATCAACTACAGCCACTATGCCATACATTAGATTCTGATACCTTATTCATCTTATGACTGAACTTTTGTACCCTTTTACAAACCTCTCCCCATTTCCCCCACTTCCTAGTCTCTGTTAGTGCATACTTAGGTGGTTTCACATTCTTTAAATTATAAGTGTGTTGCTAAATTAAGTGTAGATCTACAATGACAAGATTTACAAGATAGAAAGTCCCTTTATTGATGTACTGTTTACAAATTGTAGAAATGTCTTTGCAACCAGTGAGAGTACTTAAAGTGTTAAGCCCATATGTTAATGTCCTAGATATTCTCTGTAGCTGAGGTTACTATAATAAAATACCACAGACTGGGTTAACTTAAACCACAGACATTTACTTCTTACCATTCTAGAGACTGGGAAATAAATCCAAAGTCAAGATGCCAGGCAATTTGGTTCCTGGGAAGGATTCTCTTCCTGGCTTAGAGAAAGACTGCCTCTCACAGTGCACGCCACAAAGACAAAGAGATAGCTACTCTCTCTTCCTCTTCTTCTAACAACCTTAATATCATGAGAACTTCATCCTTATAGGCTCATATAAACTCAGTTAACTTTCAAAGGCCCCATATCCAAGATAGAGTGGGGGGGCGGGCTACAATTCAGTCCAAAGCCACCCATAGTATTTGTATGTCGTATGTGTATAACCTCTATCACTTCTTAATTTTTCTAATCCAAAAACTCTTTACTCCTAATTTGTTTGTATTTAAAGACAACAAAATTGTATTTTAAATTGTTTTACATTTAAGCATAATTCTTAAGCTTTTAAAAAATAATTCATATTTTTTAGGTAAATTTTAGATTCACAGGAAAATTGAGCAGTAAGTACAGGATATCCCCTGTACCCTTACATGCACAGCCTCTCCCACTATCCACAAGTCCTAGCAGAATGGTATACTTCTTACAGTTGATGAACCTTCACTGGCACATTATGAACACCCATGTCCGTAGTTTACATTGGGGTTTACTCTTGATGTTATGTATTTTGTGAGTTTGGACAGATGTATAATGACATATAACCATTCCTATAGAGTCAAACAGAGTAGTTTCACTGCTCTAGAAGTCCTCCATTCTTTGTCTAATCCTTTCCTCACCTCACCCCCAGCACAATGAGTGCCAGCACAATGAGGTCCCTGGAAACCACTGATCTTTTATTGTCTCCATAGTTTTGCTTTCTTCAAAATGTCCTACAGTATGTAGCCCTTTTAGATTGGCTTCTTTCACTTATTGGTATACATTTAATGTTCCTAAATGGCTAATGTTTAGCCATTCAGGTCTTCATGGCTTGGTAGTGCATTTCTTTCTAGCACTGAATAATATTCCATTGCCTGCAGGTAGCACAGTTTATCCATTCACCTACTGAGGAACATATTGGTTGCTTTCAAGCTTTGGCAGTTATGAATAAAGCTGCTATAAACATCCATGTGCAGGTTTTTGTGTGAAGTTAGGTTTTCAACTCCTTTGGGTAAATACCAAGGAGCTCAATCAATTCATATAGTAAGAGTATGTTTAGTTTTGTAAGAAATTAAGAGTATGTTTAATTTTTTAAAAGATCACCAAACTGTCTTCCAAAATGGCTATACTTTTGCATTCCCAACCACAACAAATGAGATTTCCTGTTCCTTCATGTTGTAACCATCATTTGGTGTTGTCAGTGTTCTAGATTTTGGCCATTCTAATAGGTATGTAGTGATAGCTCACTGTTGTTTTAATTTGCATTTCCATGATGATATATGATGCAGAGCACCTTTTCTTTTTTTTTTTAATTTTTTATTTATTTATTTGTCAGAGAGAGAGAGAGAGAGAGAGAGAGAGAGAGAGAGAGAGAGAGAGGGAGAGAGAGAGAGAACAAGCAGGGGGAACAGCAGGCAGGCAAGGGAGAAGCAGGTTCTCCACTGAGCCAGAAGCCTGATGCAGGACTTGATCTCAAGACCCTGGGATCATGCCAAAGGCAGATGCTTAACCGACTGAGCCCCCCAGGTGTCCCCAAAGCATCTTTTCATATGATTTTTTTGCCCTCTGTGTATATTCTTTGGTGAAGTATCTGTTAAGGTTTTGGCTCATTTTTGGCTCATTTTTGTATAAGGCTCTGTTGAGGTTTACAAATTCTTTGTATATTTATTATTATTATTATTTATTAACATATAATATATTATTTGTTTTAGAGGTACAGGTATGTGAATCATCAGTCTCTCACAACTCACAGCACTCACTGTAGCACACTCTTCCGATGTCCATCACTCAGTCACCCTATCCCTCCCACACCCTCTCCTCCAGCAACCCTGTTTATTTCCTGAGATTAAGAGTCTCTTATGGTTTGTCTCCCTCCCTGCTTCCATCTTGTTTCATTTTTCCCTTCCTTCCCCCACAACTCCCCACCCTGCCTCTCAAATTCCTTATTTCAGAGAGATCATATGATAACTGCTTTTCTCTGATTGAACTTATTTCGCTGAGCATTATGCCCTCTAGTTCCATCCACATTGTTGCAAATGACCAAAATTTCTTTTTTGTTGACTGCATAGTATTCCATTGTGTGTGTGTGTGTGTGTGTGTGTGTGTGTGTGTGTATACACCACATATTCTTTATCCATTCATCTGTTGATGGACATCTCAGCTCTTTCCATAGTTTGGCTATTGTGGGTATTGCTGCTATAAACATTCAGGTGCATGCGCCCCTTCAGATTACTACATTTATAACTTTAGGGTAAATACCCAGTAGTGTGATTGCAGTACTCATAGGGTAGCTCTATTTTCAGTATTTTGAGGAACCTCAGTACTGTTTTCCAGAGTGGCTTCTCCAGCTTGGATTCCACCAACAGTGTAGGAGGGTTCCCCTTTCTCCACATCCTCACCAACACCTGTCGTTTTCTGACTGGTTAATTTTAGCCATTCTGAGTGGTGTGGGGTGGTATCTCACTATGGTTTTGATTTGTAGTTCCCTGATGCTGAGCACTTTTTCATGTGTCTGTTGGGTATTTGGATGTCTTCTTTGCAGAAATGTCTGTTCATGTCTTCTGCCCATTTCTTGATCGAATTATTTGTTTTTTTTGGGTGTTGAGTTTGATAAGTTCTGTATAGATTTTGGATCCTAGCCCTTTATCTGATATGTCATTTGCAAAGATCTTCTCCCATTCTGTCAGCTGTGTTTTGGTTTTATTTACTGTTACCTTTGCTGTGCAAAAGCTTTTTATCATGATGAAGTCCTAATAGTTCATTTTTGCCCTTACTTCCCTTGCCTTTGGCAATGTTTCTAGGAAGAACTTGCTGAGACTGAGGTCAAAGAGGTTGCTCCCTATGTTCTTCTCAAGGATTTTGATGGATTCCTGTCTCACATTTAGGTCTTTCATCCATTTTTAGTCTGTTTTTGTGTGTGGTGTAAGGAAATGGTTCAGTTTCATTCTTCTGCATGTGGCTGTCCAATTTCCCCAATACAATTTGGTGAAGAGATTATCTTTGTTTATTGGACATTCTTTCCTGCTTTGTCAAAGATTAATTGACTATAGAGTTGAGAGGCCATCTGGGCTTTCTGTTCTGTTCTATTGATATGTGTGTCTGTTTTTGTGCCAGCACCATACTGTCTTGATGACTACAGCTTTGTAATAGAGCTTGAAGACTAGAATTTTGATGCTGCCAACTTTGGTTTTCTTTTTTAACATTACTCTGGCTATTCAGGGTCTTTTCAGGTTCCACATACATTTTAGGATAATTTGTTCCATTTCTTTGAAAAAAGTTGAAGGTATTTTGATAGGGAGTGCATTAAATGTGTAGACTGCTCTAGGTAGCATAGACATTTTCACAATAATTGTTCTTCCAGTCCATGAGGATAGAACATTTTTCCATTGCTTTGTGTCTTCCTCAATTTTTTTCATGAGTACTTTATAGTTTTTGGAGTACAGATTCTTTGCCTCTTTTGTTAGGTTTATTCCTAGGTATCTTACGGTTTTGGGTGCAATTGTAAATGGGATAACTCTTTAATTTTTCTTTTGTCTGTCTTAATGTTGGTGTATAGAAGTGCCACTGATTTCTGTGCATTGATTTAATATTCTGACACTTTACTGAATTTTTATATGAGTTCTAACAGTTTTGGAGTGGAGTCTTTTGGGTTTTCCATGTAAAGTATATCATATCATCTGCAAAGAGTCAGAGTTTGACTTCTTCTTTGCTGATTTGGATGCCTTTTATTTATTTTTTGTTGTGGTCTGATTGCTGAGGCTAGGACTTCTAGTACTATGTTGAATAGCAGTGGTGATAGTGGAGATCCCTGCTGTGTTCCTGACCTTAGGGGAAAAGCTCTCAGTTTTCCCCCACTGAGTTTTTCATAGGTGGCTTTTATGATATTGAGGTATGTACCCTCTATCCCTACATTGTGAAGAGTTTTGATCAAGAAAGAGACGCTGTACTTTGTCAAATGCTTTTTTCAGCATCTACTGAGAGTATCATGTTTCTTGTTCATTCTTTTATTAATGTATTGTCTCACATTTATTGATTTATAGATGTTGAACCAAACTTGTAGCCCAGGAATAAATCCCCTTGGTGGTGGTGAATAATCCTTTAAAGTACTGTTGGATCCTATTGGCTAGTATTTTGGTGAGAATTTTTGTGTCCACGTTCACCAGGGATGTTGGGCTATATTTCTCCTTTTTGGTGGGGTCTTTGTCTAGTTTTGGGATCAAGGTAATGCTGGCCTCATAAAATGAGTTTGGAAATTTTCCTTTCATTTCTATTTTTTGAAATAGTTTCAGAAGAATAGGTATTAATTCATTTTTAAACATTTTGTAGAATTTCCCTGGGAAGCCAGCTAGCCCTGGGCTCTTGTTTTTTGGGATATTTTTGATTATTGCTTTAATCTCCTCAGTCTCCTTACTGGGTATGGATCTGTTCAGGTTTTCTGTTTCTTCCTGGTTCTGTTTTGGTAGTTTATATGTCTCCAGGAATGCATCCATTTCTTCCAGACTGTCAAATTTGCTGGCATGTAGTTTTATTCTTTTTTTTAAAGATTTTATTTGTTTTTTTCACAGAGAGAAACACAGTGAGAGAGGGAACAGAAGCAGGGGGAGTAAGAGAAGGAGAAGCAGTCTTCCCGCTGAGCAGAGAGCCCGATGCAGGGCTTGATCCAGGAACTCCGGGATCATGACCTGAGCCAAAGGCAGATGCTTAAGGACTGAACCACCCAGGCGCCACTCATATATGTTCTTATAATTATTTATATTTCTTTGATGTTTGTTGTGATCTCTCCTCTTTCATTCATGATTTTATGAATTTGGGTCCTTTCTCTTTTCTTTTCGATAAGTCTGGCCAGGGGTTTATCAATCTTTCTAATTCTTTCAAAGAAGCAATTCTCAGTTTCATTGATCTGTTCTAGTGTTCTTTTGGTTTCTATTCCCTTGATTTCTGCTCTCATCCTTATTATTTCTCTTCTGTTGGGTTTAGGCTTTATTTGCTGTTCTTTCTCCAGCTCCTTTAAGTGTAGGGTTAGGTTGTGTATTTGAGACCTTTCTTATTTCTTGAGAAAGACTTGTATTGCTAAATACTTTCCTCTCAGGACTGCCTTTGCTGTATCCCAAAGATAAATTCTTTATATATTTTAGATAACAGTCTTTTCTTCAGATATGGTTTTTGAAAATATTTTCTCCCCATATGTGACTTGTCTTCTGAATCTCCTGACAGTGTCTTTCATAGCAGATTTTTAAAAATTAATTTTAATGAAGTACAGTTTATCAGTTCTTTCTTTCATGGATCATGCCTTTGGTGTTCAACATGAAAAATCTTACCAACCCCGGTGTTATCTAGATTTTTTCCCCCTATCTTTCCCTGTGTGTTTTTTGGGTTTTTTTTGTTTGTTTGTTTTGTTTTTTTTTTTTTGCTATTTTTTAGGAGCTTTATAATTTTGCATTTTATATTTAGGTCTGTGATCCATTTTGTGTTAATTTTTATGAAAGGTATGAAGTCTGTATCTAGATTTACCTTTTTGCATGTGGATTTCCTTCTTGAGCTTTTTCCTAGAATAGTGAGTAATAATATTAGCTAACATCTGTTGATGCGTGCTAATCCTATAGGTGCTGGCAATGTTAGAGGAGCGTTCATATTTTAAACTCATTTAATCATGATGACAACCCCACAAGATAGACAATATTATTTATATTTTATAGAAGACAAAAGTGACTTTGTCCAGAAACTGAATAAGTTTGCTCAAAGACATAGAAATAGGTCATTGAAGGAGCCAGGTTTTAAACCCAGACATCCTGGTTCCAGAGAACACTCTGTTATTCATATATATATATGTATATATATATATATATATATATATATATATATATAATATACCTATGCTATTATAACATTAAATAATAAACATCTGGTTTTAATATTATAAATCTAAATAATAATTGGAAAAGGTAAAAGCAGTACTCTTGACTAGAGAAAAAGACATGTTTTTAAGATAGAGATTGTTTCTTAACTATGTGTATTACATTTACTAAAATATTTGGATTTTTATTGCCTTGGATCAATGTGTATTAGACATGCTTCAAACTAAATCTGAAGAAATATAGAAATATATCTCCTTAGACATCAATGGTAAGCAATAAATAGATGGAAGTTTTTGCCCACATAGTTTGTGGATCAGTATTTTAAATTGTGTTATGATTAATTATAACTCATCAAAGATAATTGGTGACAGATGGTATCTAGATTTATTGTGGTCATCACTTTGTAATGTATATAAGTGTTGAATCAGTGTGTCATATACCTGAAACTAATATAATATTTTATGTGAAACTACACTTCAGTAAAAACATAATAATTGGAAGAAGTTTGCTTATATTATGTAACTGATTAAATATCACAGAGTTGGGAAATCTATGATAAATCATTCTTGTTTACAACCATTATGCATTGGTGATATTCAGGAATGTAATCTGTATTGTCTGCAATTGTGTTTTAGCCTTTAATGGGGACTGTCAGCTCTTCACATAGACAAACTGGAGGTAAGAATTAAGTTTAGCTGCTTTAACTCAGTCGTTTTACATCTGCTTCCTCTAACTCAGATGTCTCCATAAGACAAAACAAAAAATTAGTCCTGTAAATTTAGTCTTCCATGTGAAATAGTGTAATAACCAATATGTGAGTTACACAGGTCACACCAGATGTTATATGCCTGTGCTCACATGGCTTGTGCACAGAGAACATGGTAAAACACAGTGTTATAAAAATTCATTTATATCTTCTCTGGGGCAGAAGTTTTCATTTTCGAGTAAACTGACCAACTTATCACTAAAATCTGTCGCATTTTCCTTGATGACATTTCTTATATTTATAGCTAATAATTTCTACCAGTTTTCTGTCACTTGAATTGATGCCACCCGATCATCATGATGTGCCTGAAAAGCAGCCATCAACATTATCATTTAATTTCTTCTTCAGCTATGAGCAAATTTACCATGATATCCTATAATCACACAACACTTTATTTATGGGTATAAAACTGCATTTTCACCATCCTATTTCCCCATCAGAAATGTTGCTATTTGGATTATGCTAACTAAACAATCCAAAAAGTGCTTCTAATGTTACTGGTCCCAGACTAGGGAGTTTTCTGGACTGTTCTTGGGAGTTCTGACAACAGATGCTAAAAGATTGGTATTCAAAAGTTGGGCATTAGATGCTATAAGAAGAGCATGCTGTGTATCAGACTCAGAATACAATTATCCTATCACGTTCTTCTCCACCCAACACAGGGAAAAAACAAAACAAAACTTGGTAATCATCTTAAAGTCAACCACAGTCTGAATGTATATATTTCAAATAGACTAAATGTGGATTCATAGATAAAAAGGACCATTCTTAAAAGACACTTCTTTGTGTACATATAAAGCAGAAATTTACATAGCTAAATTTAGGTAGGTTGAACCATTTTTTATTGTTATTTTAGTAAGGAAACATGGTCAAATATTGGCAGTTTCCTATGATTTTTCTTAAAACTCAGATTCAAAAATATATTGATCCTAATTTTTACTGAGAATAATGAGAAACATTGTTATACGAGCAGATAACAAAAATAGCAAGACAGCATTTAATGTCACATCATCTATCCTACTTGTCTGGATAAATGTCACACATTACCTTAATTTTCAGCTACTGCTTATATCTCACACTCTCTAGAGGACTGCCACAGAGCAGATTAAAAAGTGGCAATATAAATTACTACTTCTGGTATCTAATATTGTGGTTTCCAAACACTATGCTGACAAATGATGAGAGTATTATGAACTCTCCAGTTCAATAATCCAATATTCCACTAGTAGTTAGCAAAAATAGTGTGAAATAAAACAAATTCTGAAATAAATGCCAAGGTTAAAAATACTGCTTCAAAGTCTATAAACTTACTACGTGCTATTATAAAGTGCCAACAGTTTTCTGTTCCCAGTACTTTCGTTTTACTTTAAATCGATTGGAATTACCGCATTAAATCTATGTCTTTGAGAGCTCAGCATGGGAATAAGATGTCAGATTAGATACAATATGGTCAGTGACTCTCAGTATAATTATTTTTTCTTATCATTCTAAGGTCTTTACTCAAATCCACGTGTATTGAAGGAACACACTATTTTCAAAGCACTGCATGTATGCTATAAAGAAAACAAAAGTTAAAAAAAGTCTTTTTCCCTCAAAGAATTTACATTCTAATTTTAGAGACAAGATAGGAACATTTCAGTGTTTTTGAAAAAGATTTACTTTAAGTGACATGTTAAGACAGCAAAGTAAAAGATATCACATAGCAGTATGTGATTGTCAAATGCATGTCGTATATATGGTAATGAATGTAAGAATTCAGGAGAGGAATATATCTTTCCAGACTCAGTCCAGAAGAGGTTTGCCAGTAGAGTGGAATTTGTACTTCTTTTTTATAAAGGATCACTGATGCTTAGAAGAGAGAGAGAGGGGTGAGAGGACACCTTTATTCAGTATGCCAGTGGCTTGGGCTGGGTAGATATTGGAAGGAGAGCACTTAGAAATAGTCATTCCCAACTGGTTTCTAATTAGACATCACCATTACTTTGAAGTTCACGAGTATTTCTGATTGTTTCTAGTTATTTAGAAACTTAATTACTCATATTGTCATCTGCTTATTTACCACCATATTAACTTATTTGTCAGCAATTCTTTGACATCTTCTTAAAATTCCAATTGGTATCATTTATTTTAGGAACATATACCTACAAGCAAATTTATAGTAGCTCTTTAGGAATAAGAGAGTTCAGTTTTATTCATTTCGAAATGGAGTCTATGAGAAGCCTCTCTAAATTTGGAATTATCTTCCATTTTGTTTATTGGAAATTAATATAGAACAATGTTCTAAGTTTTACTTCTGAACCCATAAATAAACATGATGAAATGATTTGTATGAAATTAAGACACTGACTCTCCACTTTCTGTGTACTCACTTGCTGCCCTTGACCACAGTTAGTAACCCCACGCTTAGCAACCAAGGCCAACAAAAGGCAGGAGAAATATAAGCTGAATACCTTCTTGAAATTTGGAGTGACACTTAATGCTTTATTGCCTTCCATTAAGAATGATTCTAGGTCAATTTATCAAAAATCAATATATATGAAATTTAATTTCCCAATCGAACAATATGCCAAGTGATCGATTTTCTTCTTTTGACAACACAACCAATATACTAGAAACTTGCTTTTTCTTTTCTTTTTCTCTTTTCACTGTGTAAAAGTTCATGACATTTCTATCGGGAATGCAGTCTTCTCCAAATAATTGTCCTTATAAATCCAATAATTAGGTTCAGTTCAGCAATTGCTCAAGCACATATGACAGAAATAAGAAAAATAGCTAATTTATTTGGTTATACTGTCCTTCAAAAGCTAAACTTATGGTATGAATTAAATAGCCATTGTGTAATAAGAGAATGATAAGCTAAAAGTTAACTATTACTATGTTTTAAAGAAAATCATTGGTGTTGATGTGCATCGGTGCCCTATTAACAAACTTGGACATCCTTTTGACTTATTTAGAACCAGGTTCTATATTGATAGACCCCAAAATCTGCACTGGTTCCGCCATAACCTCTGAAATGTCTGAGATTTTTGTTCTTTTAGCTAACAAATTAGCCTGTCACAATTTCATGAGTGCCAGTAGAATAAATGAGAGACAAAAAGCAGGTTGTTACTCATACCAAAAGAGTAGCCACAGTTTCAGCATTTGTGGGCTGGTTCCCCAAGTCCCAGTTACTACAGGGTGACATGAAGAGGGCCAGATGATGAGTACTGTGGGCTGCATCACAGAAAAGGAATCCCAGGCTTGGAGAGCTGGGACCTTTCATGACGGGTAGGAGCCATGCTAGTTCTCCACTTCAGAAAGAGGTATTTTTATTGTCCTGATAGTGAGCATGGTTGCACCGGTAGAGGCAGTATCCCTATCTTCCTTGGTACCCTACAAACATCCTTGAAACAACAGTCTAGACAAAGAGCAGTCAGAGTCTCATTGGTAAGAGGTGCAAAAATGCTAAGAGACCTACGAAAATCACTTCCCAAAAGGTTGGTGCACATCTACCTCAAGGTGTATGTTAGATTGTTCTGAAACTTGCTTTACAAGTTGGGATATTTAATTGGTAATACAACCACATCATAGGTACCTTAATTACAAATTTCTTTCTGTAATTCTCTCCATGTGATTTCATTGAAGAAAAAGTCAAACTGCTATGACAAATATGAATTGAATCTGTCTGCTATAACTGTTTCTCCCCACAAACAAAAATACTGATCCTGTTCCAAAGCTTCAAACCAAACTCAGGTTTTAGGGCCAACTCTGATTCATACTGATCTGATCTTGCTACAAACTTTTTGTTCCTTGGGACATCTGCCTTGATCATTGCACCAGCAGATCTGTTCTCTTAGTCTAAGATCTTGTTTTTTTAACTCCAGATGCCCCCAGAACCTAAGTCCTCATCCTAACTCCAACCCAGCCTCTAAGCCATGTACCAACTGTGAGACCTTTGTCACTGACTGGGTTGCCCCACTTGTCATCATATTTCTTCTGTGGCCACCCTCCCTGATCTTGTGTCTGTTTCATTTGGGCATTAACTAAATTCTTTGGCATGATTTTCTTGATACTAATCATCTATTTGAAGAACCACTTTACTATTATCACTCAACTCCCATTTATTTATTCATTATATAGCTCCTGAAAGACTACTAAGTTTGTGAACCTGGGACAGGTTGTGAGTTTGCAGAGGAATCCCCAAATACTTGATCTGACGGGTCCTGACTATCTGACTGGTACTACTGTATGTTGGCTTCTCCTGGGAAGATCTCCAGCTCCTTCCTGAGCAGTATGTATGCTCCTAATCTGGCTCCAGGTTCCCACTGTCCATTCTGAGAACCATTATGCTTTATAACTACAAGAACCTCCCTTAAATTCCTAATAGCTGCTATAGTTTTCTGTTTGAATTTCTCAACATTTTAGTAGTGCTAGATGTTGTAGCAAAGTATCTAGCAAAATCTAGTATTTTCATTTCAACAATCCAGTATTTTTTTTCCAATGTTAAGGTCTTTTAATATTTCAAATTTTGTTAATGTTAGAATAAATTGTCAGTCAGGCTTTATTCATTTTTTAAAGTTTTCCACAAATGAACTTTACATATTCTTAGTGTCACCTCTTAACTAAAAAAACAGTACTGTACAGCTATCTAACTCAATATTTTTGTTTCTTTGAAATAGTGTCCCTTCTCAGGTTGTGTATGTATCTGTCTAAATGTGTATGTGTGTGCGTTCCCTCTGATGTGGGTTATTATGGCTCAATGCTAAGGGCTATCCAGTTTCTAATATTCTTTATATGAGGGAAAAAAAGATTTATTTTGAAACACTAATAGTTTGTCGAAATTTTTAGCCACCAATAGAACAAAATGTTAGAGCATTATAAACACATCTATAATGAAGAACATAATACACACCAGTGTAGTCAATATTTGTCTAACATGCTGTGAATAATATATGCTCTTATATAATCAGGTAGCTAACCCATATAGGTTAATGATTAGGGGGCTAAAATCTTCAGCACATGAGTCAAAAATCAAAATAATTCAGTTTATTAGGTACAGAAAATGGCAACGTTCACAATAACCTCATGGTATCAATTTAATTTTGCCAAAAAACCCACAAACCCAAATAAATCAGGAGATGTGTCTTTAATGTCAATTAGTCTTTTTTTCTAACAAATGGAATCATCTCTCAGTCTTAAATTCTAACCAGGTTAAAAAGCCCTGTCCAAGTTTAATTTCCAAGAGGCTGCAAGCCCTTATGATGGATGGTCATGCAAAGGAAGGAGTTTGTCCTAAATTATGCAGTTCCACGTTCACAGGAAACCCTTTTCTGATTAAATTTCTGTTACCTTTGGACTCTTCAAACAGAAACAATGATGATTTACACATAAAACCTACTACTCCTGATCCTTCCCATTTTTTTCTCTTTCATGAATTTTCCTTACTTCAAATCTTTTGAGAAATGATGAAGTATGAATAGATGAGTAAAGGTATGCTGAAAATAGATGGATTATAAGATAGATGGTAGATACATACATACATGCATGTATACACAAATACATAGACAAATGCCCAGCATGTTTACTGAAAAATCTGTCTTTATTTATCTGCCAAGTTACATCTGTCAAGGCTCCATATGTGTGGTGTTCTTTCTGGGCTTTCTATGCTGCTCTATTGCTCTATTTTCTACCACCATCTTAATTACTACAATATAGTATAAATATTGACATTTGGTTGAGCAAGTGTTTTTACTATTCATTTTTCATTTGTGCCTTCTCCATTCTTGAGCCTTTGTACTTACGTTTACATTTTAGAATTTTTCAAGTTCTACTGAAAACAAAACAAAACAAAGAACCCTACTGAGATTTTCATTGGAAGGACATTCAAGCTCTACATTTTTATTTTCAAATCCATATTCCTGGTATATAGCTAAATAGATTTCTCTCAGTGATGTTTTATAGTTGCTACATTGATGGCCTTGCATACCTTTTGATAAATTTGTTCTTAAATATGCAATAGTTTTCAACTATTTGAATATCTTTTTAAATTTTATTTTTCATATTTTATTGGTGTATAGAAATCAGATTGATTTTTTAAATCACGTTAAATGCATTTTCTGAATTCTTACTAATTATAGTAACTTGTGGAGCCTCTGATTTTCTAACTAATTTTATCAACTACAAATAATGTCAGTTTTGTTTCTTTTTTTCCAATCTTTGTTTCCCCCCTTCTACTCAACTGGCTACCACTTCCAATACAGCATTGTCTGGGTGTGGTAAAAGATGAACCAATCTTAAAGGAAAGAGTTCAACATTTTTTTTTAAAGTATTTTATTTATTTATTTGAGAGAGAAAGAGAATGCACAAGCAGGAGTGGGGGGAGGGACACAAACGGAGAAGCAGACTTCTCGCTGAGTGGGAGCCCAGTCCCTGGCTCAATCCCAGGATGTTGGGATCATGACCTGAGTGGAAGGTAGAGGCTTAACCATCAGAGCTACCCAGGCAGCCCTAGAGTTCAACATTTTCAACATTAAGTGTATTATTTATTCTAAGTTTATTGTGAACACCAAACGTCTGCTCTAGTTTGCTTACTGATTCTTTCTTTTAAACAGTATATAAAGGTTTTTTTAATTGACTTATATTTTTTCCATAACCCAGCCCCTTTTCTCTCCCCCACATCCCCCACCAACCCTCAGTTTGTTTCCTGAGATTAAGAGTTTCTTATGTTTTGTCCCTCTTTTACATAAATTTTTATCAAATGCATTTCCTATATCTGTTGACAGGACTACAATCTGATAATGTTGGGAATTTCATTAATTGATTGTCTAAAGTTAAATTAAGATTGAAATCCTGAAAGAAATCTGTTATAATATATTATCCTTGTTTGAAGATTGAGATTCTGTTGGCTAATATTTTGTTTAGAAATTTTCATCTCATGGGGCGCCTGGGTGGCTCAGATGGTTAAGTGACTGCCTTTGGCTCAGGTCATGATCCTGGAGATACAGGATCGAGCCCCACATTGGGCTCCCTGCTTGGCGGGAAGTCTCACTCCACCTTCTTGTGTTTCCTCTCTCACTGTGTTTCTCTCTGTCAAAAATAAATAAATAAAATCTTAAAAAAAAAAAAAGAAATTTTCATCTCAAGGGCACCTGGGTGGCTCACTTGGTTGGATTCACAGGACACTGGGATCAAGCCCTGCATCTGGCTCCCTGCCTGTCCAGGAGCCTGCTTCTCCCTCTTCTGCTTCCCTTGCTTGTGTTCCCTCTCTTACTGTGTCTCTCTCTATCAAATAAATAAAATCCTTCAAAAAAATAAATTTTCATCTCAGTTTCTGAGTAAGATTTGCCTGTTACATACCTTTCTTGGAATGTTCTTATAAAATTTTGGTATTGAGGTATGAAGTTACACTACTCTTGTTATGCAAAGGAGTATTCCCAATTTTTCTGTCCTTTTTATTTATTCATTTTATTTATTTTTATTTTTAAATTTATTTATTTTTATTGTTACTTAATTTTTTTTTCAGTGTTCCAAGATTCATTCCCCATTCCCCACACCCAGTGCTCTATGCAATAGGTGCCCTCAGTACCCACCACCAGGCTCTCCCATCTCCCCACCCCCCTTTCTCCAAGTCCCTCAGTTTGTTTCTGTGTCCAAAGTCTCTCTTGTTTTGTTTCTCTCCCTGAATTACCCTACTTCCCATTTACTTTCCTTCTCTTGCTGTCCTCCATATTACCCCTTATGCACCGCACGTAAGTGAAGCCATGTGATACTTGACTTTCTCTACTTGGCTTATTTCACTCAGCATAATCTCTTCCAATCCAGTCCATGTTGCTACAAAAGTTGGATATTCATCCTTTCTGATGGAGGCATAGTATTCCATTGTATATATGTACCACATCTTCTTTATCCATTCATCTGTTGATGGGCACCTTGGCTCTTTCCACAGTTTGGCAATTATGGTCATTGCTGCAATGAACATTGGGGTACATATGGCCCTTCTTTTCACTACATCTGTGTCTTTGGGGTAAATGCCCAGTAGTTCAATTGCAGGGTCATAGGGTAGCTCTATTTTTACTTTTTTAAGGAATCTCCACACTGTTTTCCAAAGCGGCTGCACCAACTTGCATTCCCACCAACAGTGTAAGAGAGTTCCCCTTTCTCCGCAGCCTCTCCAACACTTGTTGTTTCCTGACTTGTTAATTTTGGCCATTCTGACTAGTGTAAGGTGGTATCTCAGTGTGGTTTTGATTTGAATTTCCCTGATAGCTAGTGACGCTGAACATTTTTTCATGTGTCTGTTAGCCGTTTGTATATCTTCTATGGAAAAGTGCCTCTTCATGTCTCTTGTCCATTTTTTGATGTGTTCATCTTCTTTTTGGATGTTGAGTTTGAGTAGTTCTTTATAGATCTTGGATACCAGCCCTTTGTCTGTAGTGTCATTTGCAACTATCTTCTCCCATTCTGTGGGTTGCCTCTTTGTTTTGTTGACTGTTTCCTTTGCTGTACAGAAGCTTTTTATTTTGATGAAGTCCCAGAAGTTCATTTTTGCTTTTGTCTCCTTTCCCTTTGGAGACGTGTCTTGAAAGAAGTTGCTGTGGCCGATGTCAAAGAGGTTACTGCCTATGTTCTCTTCCAGGATTTTGATGGATTCCTGCCTCAAGTTGAGGTCTTTCATCCATTTCGAGTTTGTTTTTGTGTGTGGTGTAAGAGAATGGTCTAGTTTCCATTCTTCTATATGTAGCTGTCTAATTTTCCCAGCACCATTTATTGAAGAGATTGTCTTTTTTTCCACTGGATATTTTTTCCTGCTTTGTCAAAGATGATTTGCCCATAGATTTGTGGGTCCATATCTGGACTCTCTACTCTGTTCCATTTGTCTATTTCTCTGTTTTTGTGCCAGTACCATGCTGTCTTGGTAATCTGCCCTCTTGAATGGTGGAAATCACTAGCAGACACAACTAGACCTAGGACTTGCTAGTAAGACTAATTTTTTAAAGAAACTTTTTATTACTGATTATATTTAATGACATAGAATTGACAAGGTTTTTCTTCCAGAATAATTTTTGATAAATTATGTTTTTCTAAGAATTTTTGAATTCCATATACATTTTCAAATTTGTTGATGTTATTAACTAATATCCAGTCATTATCTGCTTAATTTCTGCAATACCTCTAGTATTGTACTTTTCTCACAGCTGATGTTGATAGTTTGATTCTTGTCTTTTTCTTCTGTTTATTCTCACCAGAGGTTTGTCAGTTTTATTGGTCTTAAAGACTTTTGGCATTGTTCATTCTCACTATAATCTCTGCCTTATATTTAATATATTTTCCTTTCCACTATTTGACAACCTAGATCGCCCATGTCTAGAGTCAGTCATTTTTATATCTTTTTTTAAAGATATAAGTCAATTTAAGGAAGTTTCTCTCATTTGAAACCGAATGAATCTTGATACTGTAAGAGGATGCCACTCATAGTGATAAACTTAAAACAGCATTAAAATGAAGCATTTACATAGTGCTTTATAATTTATAGAAATGTTTTGATACACATTTAATTTCAAGCAGTCCTTATGGAAACTTAATTATTTAATTCTTATAAGCCCTTATGAAAATTATAATAATTGAGGTGTGAGAATTTTTCAAAGCCTTATTACTGCTAAGTGATAGAGCAGAAGCTTGGATTCCCGGCTGTTAGAAAGTTATTCTATTTCCAAAATAATATGGGCTCTTAGACTATTAAGCATATTTCCCCTTGTATTTTATTAATTACTTGTTGTTCCTGTTTTCTTGAAATATTATTATTATCTGTCTTCCACGACCTATTGTGAACTTGTTTTGGCAAAGGTTTTCCAGCATATAGGGCCTGGTACTTTCTAGTTCATTATTCTGGTTGTTTCCATAAATCCTGTTCACACAGTCTCCTTCCATGATCTGTAAACATTCATTTTATTGCAACCAAGTTGCTATAATACTCTTTTAAGAATCTCCCAAATATTAGTTCCAAATCCTAATGGTTCCAAGCAGTGGAACTCTTTTCAGTCTGGCTAGATTTTAGTTTCCAAATAGTTTTATTTGCTTCTGTAGCGCTGTCTTTAAAATATTTTTGAATATGTGGTTAATTACTGCATGCACATTTCCACTCTTTCTAGCATCCTCTCTTCCCTTGGCAGTGCAAGTAAAGGCATGTGGTGCCTGAGAAAATATCATCATCATCATCTATTCTAGAAAGAAAAACTGAGGACTCTTCTCTTTAGATGTGCACAATTTTTAAAGCCTTAAACAGATGATGGACGTTAAATACTTCCCTGCAGAGTGAATGTAGCTTAATAACACCAACGATCTTGTGAGAAAGTCAACTCTTAGTTTTACCCAGCAGGTTGTTCTCACTTTCCTTTATGAAAGAATGGGCAATGTTGCTTTCAAGCTCACCGACATATTATAAATGACTTTTTCAATTACCTCTTTTGTTTATTTCACTAGTTCTCTGGTTATTCTTGCTAAACAAAATGCTTGGCTCCCAGCAGAGAAGCCCTTTGAGACCTACTTAACCATTGCCCCTAACATTAAGAAAGGGATCCCAAAGGATAAACTGCTTGGCATCCACATGAGAGGCAAGCTGTTGACTGGCATCAATGAGAGATTTTGGGGATTAATTGAGCAGAGGAACAGAATGGGAAACTAGTATTCTGGCTCTGCTTTCATCAGGTCTTCACAGTGTGGCTTCATTGTTCCAAAATAAAAGTTAAACGGCTGTTTCTATTAAAAATAAACGAAATAGATCATTGGAATGTTTTATATAGAAAGAAAGGGATGGTGAAATGTGACAAACGAGTTGTGTTGAGAGTTCAGGCCTTCTTTTGAACATGCAAAAGAACACATTTTGTGACATTACTTGAATATAGAATCTGTAATAGTAGGCATAGCCAAGCAAGGAAACAACACCAGGTGGGTAAATAAAAAGAGACCTAGGAGAGAGGGATAGTATAGCACTCCAGGAAAGTTACAGATTGGCTTGAAGCAATATTGTACCCCTGCTACCATTCATTCCTCTACCACCACCAAGCATACACCCCTGAAACCTACACATGCACTTTTCAGGCTTATTTAACCAAACTACTGAAATCTATTGGACATGCAGTAAACACACCTCATTGCTATTTACCTTACCTTCTTCAAAAGTGCTGCTACAAAAATTGAGAAAACGGATATGTTTTTGGCTGTTACCTATTTTAACATCCTCTTCTGGCAAAAACTATGTTTATAATCATTGCAATTCCATTTAAAGAAGTATTTTCAACATCAGGCCCTTTTGGATATTGCACCAAAATACCCTCAAGGAGGCTGTATCATCATGGAGCAAAGAAAGCAAAGTCAGTGCCCAAGGTGATTGATCATTATTTCTCCCTCAAGTCTCCCAAACTGCAGAAAATACTTTTCTTTAGCAAATGATGTCATGTTAGTCAGAGGAGGGAAGTTTCCAAAGGGAAAGAAGGGTAAACAGTATCAAATGTATCAGAAAGGATGAGTACTGAGGAGAGACCACTGAGTTTGCAGCCCAGTAGTTACAGGTGACTTTACTGGTGCAAGTCAGTGATTGAGGGTGAGCATAGAGGGTATGAAAGATGTAGCAGTGGAGGCCTGCCTGCTTTCAGTCTTGTCCACCTCCACTCCATTCTCCAGTCATTGCCAGAATGATCATTCTAAATCTGACCACTTTATTCTCCAACTAAAAGTCTTCCATTGCTTTCCTGTTTACTACACAGCATGGTGTACCTTTTCACAGTGTACCTACTCATCTTTCATTCCAACTCACCCTTCAACTACAAGTTTTTATTTTAAACTTTTCTTGATCTAGCAGATAGAGTTGAAAACCCTCTTCTGTGTGCTCCACCATACCCAGAACATATTTCTCTCATATCACTGACAACATCCAATCCATTTACATAGTTTTGTGGTTATCTTTCTTAATAGACTTTAAACTCCTTGAGGGCAAACACAGTGTCTAGCACATTGTAGAAACCCAATACTTAATTGTCGAATGAATGTGAGGGACAGAGAGGGAGGAAATAAGAATAATGATGGGTGGGTTAACTTTAGAAAAAAGAATACCTTCACCTCCAAACAGGAGGGAAGGAAAAGAAGTACTAACATAATAGGAAACAAATTAATGATAATTTCAAAACCAAGAAAATGAAAAAAAAGAATCAAATATCAGCTCTATGGAAAACTAAAATTTGTACAGAAAAGGAGTAGTATATACAAATAGGATGAACTTGACACTGGTCTGAGCAACTGTAGCTCTGTGCTTCTCTCTATGTCTGGAACCATAATATTCTTGTCTAGAATTGGAATAAAATGTACTACCTAGGAATTTATAAGGTGCAGTTTGAATTTCTAAACTTCCCTAGTGACACCCAATAGCAAGTAGTATACATTTCTTGTTGAGAATGGAGAGTGAGGGTTTGCATCTAGTTTAACCAGTTACATAGCTTTATTTTAGCTTTTGATTGATAATTTATAAAAGATTCCTCAAGAAACTGTACTCAGCTGCTCTAAGACAAAAGTGTCTCTTTTTTAAAAAGATTTTTATTTATTTATTTATTTGACAGAGAGAAATATCACAAGTAGGGGGAGAGGCAGGCAGAGAGAGAGGAGGAAGCAGGCTTCCTGCTGAGCAGAGAGCCCAATGCGGGCCTTGATCCCAGGACCCTGAGATCATGACCTGAGCCGAAGGCAGAGGCTTTAACCCACTGAGCCACCCAGGCACCCAAGACAAAAGTATCTTACCCCTGTCTTGGTGAATCATAATTCAAAGACAAAGCATATCCTGTAAAATTGAGAAAAGACTGTGAGCATTGTGCCTAGCAATCCCAAACCTCTCTGATGTTTATCTGTGCTTTCTTTCTCCTGCGTATTATAACTTTTAACTTTATCAAAGCTACATATGAATATATACTATATAATTCTTTCAATTCTCCATCCTCATGTAATTGATGCAATTCGCACATTTTGTGTAAGTATTAAAGTGACCCTTGACTGTGTAACTTAAATGATGACTAAGGATTTGGGAAGAAGAAAGACTGAGGAAGGGGAGATGCAAAACTTTGATGGTAAGCTGACTCCCAGGCTACTTCTGCTTTGAGAACATGCAGATGCTGTAACCACTCATGGGAGGAAAAGTCTATCAATAGAACTTAGAGGTAGTAGATACTGAACAAAGGGAGATAGCTAACCACTTAAAGAAGAAATTTAGGCAGAGGGGAAGTCAGCCAGAAATTTTGAAATTTGGGTTACTTTGGAAAAAAAATGTAAGTAGTAGAAAGAACTGAGGATGCCAGGTCCACCAGATTATGGTTGGTGATCCTAAAGAGAATGGACAGCATGCCAAATGAGAATCGAGCAGATATGTCTTTTGATCAGAATGTGATTTAGTCTAAATGAGAATCACTTAAAAAAGACTAAATAGGTTGCAAAGGGAGGAAATCAAAGACACACAAAACACAATAACTCATTTTTGGAACATTATAAATAGTTTCCTGGGAAGCCTCTGCTAAAATGGATTTTGTACATTCAGATCCAAGGAGCTATTTCTCTTGTATTAGATACTGCTGAATGGAAGACTATGCTTGGTCTTACCCAGGATCCTTAATTAGTCACGGCTTTTACAGAAATGTGGTTTAGAAGGTCAAATGTCTAATTTATAAAGCTGGATAAAAGCAAGGTATATAAAATATACCTATAGAGGGAAAACTAGATAGTAAATGAAATACTCTTAGATACCAAATGCAATAATTTTTCTGAAGCTTCTAAATGTTGAAAATATTAGCAACTTTGAATTGTTTATATGATGACACTGTGTATCCCCTAATTTTATGCCTTTGACTTAAATGATAAAGAGTTTCTAAATACTTAGGCCCTTTTATTCTAGGTAAGAGGAGCAGTTGACCTTGTGGTTCATTTATTATGAGTAGAGTTTAATGGCAAAAAAGATTAGAATTATACAGAAGAAAGAAAACAAGACAATTAAACTGAGTGTGGGTGTGTTTACATGGTTAATTTCAATGAGTTTGGAATAGATTAGCTATTAAAATTTTAATGGACCACTATATGAGATTATTTGATCCAGCTGCTTTCCCAAGTCCTCCATTTAACCTAGATTTGTTGAATTCTAAAAATCTAGTGATTACATAAAAGCAGAATCTGTAGTCTCTTCCAGAGTAGTACTGTTTAAAACGATGTATGTTTAAAAAGATTATTCTGAATGACAAGATGGCCAGAGACTATTACAATGTCCCAGCAAGGAAACTAAGGCCATTTGGATCAGTATGCAAGAAAACCATCTAGGGTGGTAAAGAAATTGTATTAAAGGGGTACCTGGATGGCTCAGTTGGTTAAGCACCCATCCTGATTTCGGCTCAGGTCATGCTCTCGGGGTTGTGGGATCAAGCCCTGCATTACACTACATGCTCAGTGGAAAGTCTGCTTGGAATTCTCTCCCTCTGCCTCCCCCCATCCACATCTCTCCCTCTTTCTCTCTAAAATAAATAAAATAAATCTTAAAAAAAAGAATTTGCAATAAAATTTCTAGACACTGGTGCACACTACATGAATATGCTTAAACCTGCTAATGAAAAGGTTAAGAGCAATGCAATCAAGTTAGCAGAATAAGATAAAATATTCAAAAATAAAAGTATAGTTCAAGGTAGAATTTAATGAATGAAAGTTATATAAGCTTGTTGCATCACCTCTACCAGAATTATTGTGATTTATGGATGAGGACCTCTTGCCTTATCTGAGCTGTTGGGAAAAAGGATGTCATACAAATCTTCTCTTCATTCCTTTTTATTTTGGCATGTTAGATAGGGAACCTTAGAACTACTTAAATCTAATAGGGTCCATGGTCAAAGGAACGAGGCTGATACAAAAGCAAAGGTCAAGCAAAGCTTTATTTTATGCCAACCACCGAGAATTATACTGGCCCAGGCCAGGGTCACGTCTAGAGAGAGAGAATGACCACACCTGTTCTTACAAGCTAGCTTTTATAGGGCAAGCCACAAGTTGATTGCAATCACATATCTGCCCAGAGTTAATTCTTTCACTCTGCTGTGATGATGAATACATTTAAACTGTTAAGTTTAATTCCCACAGAGTGGTTTACCAGGGGATCTCCTTTGGTCAGACTCCAGGAGGTTAAGGGGATTAACTGATTGGGCATTCCCACCTGGTCCTAAGTACCAGTAACGGGTGCCCATTCTTAGTTTGCATCTCCATACCTCCCGGGATGGGAGGTTAAAGGGGTTAACTGATTGGGCGTCTCCCCCAACCTGGCTTGCCTTTTTTTTCCAGGGGCCATTTGCCCATATCTCCTGGAGCTGTTTTTCTGAGTAAAGAGCAAGGTGGCTTGGACTTCTAAATAGGTCCTTACAAATCCCAAGTGCTAAATATAAAACCATATAGGATACCTGGTCAGGGGTGGGGAGAGAGCAAGGAACATCAAGAAATTTCAGTTTTGAGGGGTGCTTAGGTGGCACAGTCCAATTAAGCATCTGACTCTTGGTTTCACTTCAGGTCGTGATCTCTGGGTTGTAAGACTGAGCTCAGTATCAGGCTCCATACTTAGCACAAAGTCTTCTTGAGAGTCTCTCTCTCTCTCTGCCCCTCCATTCAAGTTCTTTCTCTAGGATAAATAAATAAATCTTTAAAAAAAAATTTCAGTTTTGATTGAAGATATAGATGCTGCTGAATTTCTTGTTCAGTAGTCCAGTATAGTATGTGAGGAAAGATGTTGGATTCTGGAGGATAATTGTAAACTCTAGAGGACTGAATAAAGGGGATCCTTTAATATCATCATCCATTTCTGTGTTAACAGTTCAAGTTGTGCAACAAGCTAAGGGAGATAGGTATTCAATGATCAGTTTGGCTAATGCTTTAGATTTAGAAGAAAGTCAAAATCAAATTTGCATTCATGTGAAACAGACTCTAATATACACTTACTGTGCTCCTATAGGGATATTTAAATTATTCTGCTTATTATTAATAACCTGGTGAGAAGAAATGTTGATTTATTTCAATCAAAAATTGTTGTTATTCATTACATCAATGACATAATGTTTATATCTAAATCTAAAAATCAAACTAAGCACAAATTCCAGATGTTGGTTAATTATATAACCATCAAGAATAGCCAATTAACCCAGCTAAACTATAGGGTCCAGCACAAATAATAAAATCTTGAATAATTATATGGGTTAGAACTACTAGCAACATTTCTCAACCATCCACAACGAGTTATTATCTCTCTAGCTCTAAAATTAAAACAAGAGGCTCAAGATTTCTTGGTTTCTGAAGAAATCACATACAAAATCTGTAACTTTTTTTGGCCCCTATTCTTTTTTTTTTTTTTTTTTTTTTT
>PITA01000657.1:0-216803 GCA_004023965.1 Spilogale gracilis | reverse complement strand
GCCCCTATTCTTATAATAAGGGGGGGAAAACCTGAATTTGAGTAATGCTTTGAACATCATCAGGCTCCCTTGAAGCTTCAAATGGCCATTAACTTATACAACTCTACTCTGATACACAAATGATTTGAGAAATATATACAGCTAGGAAACTCAAGATGGCTAACACTGTTAACAAAAGCCCATACTGCCACCCAGTAGTTACGGAATTTGGACTAGAATATTACCTAAGTCTTCCTCATAAGAAACATAGTTCACAGATTGTAGTTCAAGGGTAGAGCGCCAAAACTTTTTCTAGAAGTTCACTGCATAACAACTAGTTGATCCTTTCATTTTGACTGAAGAAGGAAACACAACTCTACTCAATTGGCAGAATTAAGAGGACTATTCCTTGAGGAGCTAGATAATAAAAATGATGTAGCATGCATTCATGTTACTTTTAGGAAGTGGCCAATAGATTGGCAATATGACCCAGGAAGTGACCTTTAGAATACTAGAAGATTTGAGAAAGCCCAAGGAGGGTAGTGTATGAAAAAATTTATGCACTTCTAGAGGAAACAGGTGAAAGTGGGGTGAGCTGATGCCCATTTTAAAAACAACTTCTGAATTCATAAAGTCACTAAAACTAAGTAAATACTCTGCTGCTTTGAAAGTAGTTTCCTGGATGGTGACAGATAATAATTAATAGTAGACTGCAGTGATCATTTTTTAATATAGACAAATATCAAATCATTATGCTGTACACCTGAAAGTAACATAATGTATTTTAATTATATCCAAGAAAAAGAAAAAGAGAAAGAATGTAGTTTCTTTCCTTTTAAAAAAAATAATTTATTTATTTGACAGAGAGATCACAAGTAGGCAGAGAGGCAGGCAGAGAGACAGAGAGAGAGAGAGAGAGAGGGGAAGCAGGCTCCCCACTGAGCAGAGAGCCCGATGCATGGGCCTCCATCCCAGGACCCTGAGATCATGACCTGAACTGAAGGCAGAGGTTTTAACCCACTGAGCCACCCAGGCGCCCAAGAATGTAGTTTCTTGGGTATACAAAAGGAGTTTTCATGGAGACATTCAATAAATTAGTCAGCAACAACAAAAAAATAGAAGTATCCCACTGTGTGCTCAAAAAGTAATTAACAATTATTCTATTTTTAAAAATACTTATTTTGGGTGCCTGGGTGGCTCAGTCATTAAGCGTCTGCCTTCAGCTCAGGTCATGATCTCAGAGTCCTGGGATTGAGCCCTGCATTATGCTCCCTGCTCGGTGGGAAGCCTGTTTCTCCCTCTCTCACTCCCCTGCTTATGTTTCTTCTCTAGCTGTGTTTCTCTCTGTCAAATAAATAAATAAAACCTTTAAAAAAGTTGTTTATTTTAGAGAGAAAGAGAGAGGTCGTGAGTGGAGGGAATGATGAAGGGAGTGATTAAGAGGGAGAAAAATCTCAAACGGACTTTGCACTGAGTGAGGAGCCTGATCCAAGGCTCAATCCCACGACCCTCAGATCATGACCTAAGCTGAAATCAACAGTTGGACACTTAACCAACTGAGCCACCCAAATGCCCCAAGAATCACTCCATTTTTAACCCTAACATTAGAGACTGAAAGCAACTGTGGAGTGCCCATTGAGAATGTCCAGACCAGTTAATGGATAACATTAATTCATCACACATGACCCCAGATATATATTGATTGTCTTGATCAGCATAGACATTTATTCTAGATTTGGATATACATACCAGGTAACTGAAGCAAATGCCTCTAAGACTACTAGAGCTCTAGAGGAAAAAAAAAGTATATATATATACATAATGTTGTACTGTCTCCTGACTCCTCACTTATGTATCACTGATGAAGGAACATATTTATCACAGGTATGGTACAATAGTAGGCTAAGATAGGTCATGTATAATGGACTTATCATATAGTTTTCCATCAACAAATTAGTTAATTGAATAGAAGTTAGCATGTACAGTTAAAACATGTGTTTTTGGAGGGATAGCATCAGCAAGATGGCAGAATAGGAAACCCCAGATTCTTACTTCCCTCCATGGATACACTGATTCATCAATACATGAACCAGTTCCCTCTGTGAGGTATCAAGAGACCAGCTGAAAGACTCCTGCAGCCCACATAAGGAAGACAGTAGGAAAAGTTGGGGACCCTCTTGCTAGAATCCCTCCCATCTGGCACAGTACCATATGATCAGGAAGGAACTCCCAGCTCCCAGGTTCTCCCTGGAGAGGGAAGGAGAAGACTGGACTATATATCCAACATTCTGAATTTTCTGATGGCTTCAACTGAGACTGGTTTCTATCTTGCCTGAATTTCAGAGTTAACAGGAAGTCCCGGGTTGTGAACCACTGACAATGAAGCGGTGGCTTGAACTAGTGCACATTCATTGGTCATAACCTCCCACACCCCCATTGTTTCAGTGAAGAACAAGTAGATGAAAATGGTTAAATACCAAATTCTTCCTCGGGAGGGAAAGACTTGAGTATCCATTCAACATTCCAGCTTCAGAGGGCTGCCCAGGGGACTAATTTCTTATATCACCTGTCTTGGAACACTGACAGGACTGGCATACTCTAGACAGCTGGGGCCACCGAGAACAAAGGTGACAATTTTGGCTAATGTACACTCACTGCCAGAGCCTGTCCTGGCTCAACAGGACATGATTAGGAAAACCCATGACTTCCAGCTTCTCTTTAAGGAGGGTAAGGGAAAATTGAAATGCACATCTAACTACAGCTTTTTGGGGGCTGACCAAGGGAATGATTTCAGTGTCACCTATCTCAGAGTATTGATGAACCCCTGCATATTCTGGATATCTGGGGGCTGCTGAGAACAACAACAAAAAGGGCTGGGTGGTATAGTGCTGTTCTAGCAGATGCGTGGTACAGCAGACAGATGCCAGAGGTAGCAAGAGATATAAACTCCTGAAAAAGAAACTGGCAATCTCTCTCATTAGGAATTTACACATACACATTAGAGAAGACATATACACAGGGAAGGTTTGAGAAGCCCCCAAAGTCTGTAGCAAGGCTTGTTGGTGAAGGATTTCTTCTGTGCCATGTCAATTGATAAAGTTGGGAGAGTTGGCTTATATTTCAGATATGCAGATACCAACACAAAATGTCAAGGAACTCTAAAAAAAAACACACACACACAAGAAAATTCACAATCCAAATAAAGAAACAAAATCAATCTGGATACCAATCCAAAGAAATAGAAGTATATGAGTTATTTGATAGAGAACTAAAAATAACCATTACAAAAATGTCAGCAGGCTCTTAAAAATGATTCATGAACAAAATGAATACTTAATGATAAGTTTAAAAATATAAAAATAAAATAAAACCTGAGAATGTTGGCTGAAGAATGTAACAGTTAAACTGAATCACTAGAAAGATTCAACACAGATTTGATCAAGCAGAAGAATCAGCAAATTCAAAGACACATCATTTGAAATTATTCAGTCAGAAGAGCAAAAATTAAAAAATAAAAAGATTGAAAAAGAATGAAGAAAACTTAAGAGTTTTAGGGGGTACCAACAAATGGATGAATATGCACATTAAAGGAGTCCCAGAAGATGAAGAGAGAAAGGAACAGAAAGCTATTTAAAGAAAAAAAAAAATGATTGAAAACTTTCCAAGTCTGGGTAAGGAAATGGATATCCAGATTCAAGAGACCCAAAAGTTTCAAAATACAATGAAACCAAAGATGTTAGTACTAAAACACATTATAATCAAAATGTCAAAATTAAAAGACAAAGAGAGAATTTTGAAATCAGTAGGAGAAAAGTTACTTGCCATATACAAGGGAACACCCGGAAGACTATCAGTGAATTTCTCACCAGAAACCATACTGGCCAGAAGGAAATGGGATATTATATTCAAAGTGTGGAAAGAAAAAACAGAAAACAATAACACCCCCACTCAGCCAACCAAGAATATTATATCTGGCAGAACTCTTTTACAAAAATGAGGGAAAAATAATGACTTTGCCAGATAAACAAAAGCTGAGGGATTACTTCACCAGTAGACCTGCCTGACAAGAAATGCTGAAGTAATACTTGAAGTTGAAAGGAAAGGATACTAAACAACATGAAAGCATACAAGGGTTAAAAAAAAAAGAAGTAAATAAAAAACCAAAAAAAAACTAACTGCATTTAACCATTAGTTAAAAAAACTCATTAGTAAATATGTAAATACAGAATAGTATAATACAATAACAGTAGTCCATAACTCACTTTTAGTTCTAGTATAGAGCTTAAATATCAACAGATCAGTAGTTAACTGAATGTGTCAGCTTGACTGGGCTAAAGGATGACCAAATATGTGGTGAAAAATTGTATCTGGATGTGTCTCTGGGGTTTTTTCCTAAATAAATTAGCACACTGATATTAATATGTATCGAGTCTATTTCTCTAGAGAACCCTGAATAATAAAATGGATAAAGAAAATGTCATGTATATGTACAGTGGAAAATTATTTAGCCATTAAAAAGAAATCCTATCTGGGCGCCTTGGTGGCTCAGTCGTTAAGCATCTGCTTTTGGCTCAGGTCATGATCCCACGAACCTGGGATCCCTACCCAGCCTGCTTCTCCCTCTCCCACTCCCCCTGCTTGTGTTTCCTCTCTCGCTGTGTCTCTCTGTCAAATAAATAAATAAAATCTTTAAAAAAATCCTATCATGTGCAGCAATATGGGTGCAGCTTGGGAACATTAGGCTAAGTGAACTAAGTCAGCCACAGAAATAAATGCTACCTGATTCCTTTTATATAAGGCACCTAAAGTAGTTAAACTCATAGAAAAAGAAAGGGAATGGTGGTTGCCAGAGGGAGTGAGAGGGAGAAGCAGTCTTCCTGCCGAGCAGGGAGCCTGATGCAGGGCTCCATCTTGGGACTGGATCCCAGAACTCTGGGATCATGGCAGGAGCTAAAGGTAGACGCTTAACAACTGAGCCACCTAGGCGCCCTGTGAATGATATATTTAATATGCGTGAGAATAAAATCACTAGAATAGTGATAGAATATTAAAATGGATAGAATCTTAAAATACTCTCCATTTTATAGATAAGGAAGAGGAAATAGGCAAAACCTTGGAACTTATTTAAACATCTAACCTATTTCTAGTTTTTTCCCCTTGCTTTTCTTGTAGTTCCAGGATCTAAATTACATCTTATGGGTTCCAAAGTAGAGATTAGTTATTAAGCATCACACACCTCTAGTACCTATAAATATTACCACCTGAATTCCTTAAGGAATTCTGTTCTCCTCTCATGTCTAAGCTGGGAATAACAATTATTGCCCCTTACCTACCTTATGGATAAGACAGTCCTATTAATTTTTATATACCAGCACAACTCCATATGACTGGGAATGGGCTGAGGGGAAACCATGGACAGATTTACATTGGCCAGCTTTATAAGTCACTCCTCTTGCTGAACCTGATAATCCTACTGAAGGAGGGAGGTCTAGTTGAAAATGAATGATAAGTAGAAATAAGAGGAAGTGATTGTTGAAAGAAAGTGAGCTTATAAATGGATAACAGGAAAAGGAAAGTTAAATTTACTTTGGTACCTGTAGAGTGGGTGAAAATAAGATAAAGCTTTACCTTTCCCCTAAGGTAAAGCTATTTTTCTCTGGAAGCCTCCTCCTCTCTTTAAAGCTGAAAGTCCATGATGGTTCTCATTGAATTTAAGAAGCAAGCAATCTGAAGTCATCTATGTGATGCATCTCCATAATGCTTATGGCATTTTGGAGATAAATGCTTGGAGTTATCATTTATAGAATACATCTATTAAAGAAAATAGACCTCTTTTGAGAGGTAACACACTAGAACTTTTGCCTCCTGAATATAATCACTTCAGGCTTTCAAATACAGGCTAGTAACATGCAGAATTTATCTGGTGAAGGGAGCAGTAGGAACAGTGAGTAGAACCAGTTTTCAGGGACAATACTGAAATCTACAGGAAGGGGTGCCTTGGTGGCTCAGGTTATGATTCCAGAGACCCAGGATTGAGCCCCGCATCAGATTCCCTGCTTCAACGGGAAGCCTGTTTCTCCCTCTGTCACTCCTCTTGCTTGTGTTCCCTCTCTACCTGTATTTCTCTCTGTCCAATAAATAAATAAAATCTTTAAAAAAAAAAAGAAATCTTCAGGAATATGTCAGAGTAGTGTCTTCATGAAACTGTTCTGTGGAATGTGAATCAAACCCTTCTGAAAATTCTTTGAGCTCCTTGGTATTCTTTAATAAATTCTTTATTTGCTTAAATGAACAGGGTTGCTTTTTATCGATTACAATCAAAAACCTTAAGTATTACCAAATCACATATTTAAAAGAAGTGAGCTGTTAAATAATAGGCCCCCAAATGTGGAACTAGATAAATATGGTATGAAGGGCAGAAATAGGTAACACCTTACCATTTAGTTGAGGACACTGGTAAGTCTTCTATGCAGCCATGCAACATTTTATTCAGCTATTTCCTGTACCTTCAGATGCAGGACTAAGGCTCAGATAGTTGCAATGGGGGCTATAAAATAGGGAAAGAGAAGGAGGAAAAATTCAGGATGTTAGAGTGCATTTATTACCTCATATAATTTTCAGTAAGGTCAGTATAGCACAAGAAAAGGACAGTCTGTAGGGCACTAGTCTAGAAGTAGACAGAGAAGGAAATGCACATTTGCTAAGAGAGAAAATGTCTGCCTGTGGCCTACAAACTGAATTAGAGAATGGCAAAGTTGGATCATTGGAACAGAAGTAAAGAAGAGGACACTTAGCAGAATAAAAACTTAGAGGACTCTTAGACTGTCTCTGCTGGACAAGGGGACAGTAGAAAGTCAAGATCAGATTCAGAGTGGGGCCTATCCAACCAAGGAAAGTGACTCAGTTCATAGGTAATGACTCTTGTATATGCACCAATGAAGGCAAGATTTGGGCCACTTACTATTTAACATCCCATGTAGAAAATCCAAAGTAAAGCTGAAATTACTTAACTCTAAAATACCCCAGTTTTACTACTTGACTTCTTTAAGAATCAAAAGCATTTGGTCTTCACCTAGGGTTTTGAAAATCTAATATATGAGGAAAGTTAGCTGACCACAAAATTAAAGATGAAAGAGGTATACAACACAGTCGTTAGCTCAGTCTCCCAGCCAGACCCAAATCTCAAGCCTTGTCTGACCCTGGGGCAGTTACTTCTCTGCTGTCTCTAAACTTCAGTTCCCTAATCTTTACATTAGGACCTATCTCTTGGCATTTATGTGAGAATTTAAAAAAATGAAGACATCAAGCATATTCCAGGCACAAAGCGAGTATCAGAAAGCTGTTATTATGGGTTCTTATTACTAAACATTTATATGGAACATGAATCCTAAATTAAGGTTAATGGACATGGTCAAAGCTGTCATTTTGAATTTTAAAGGATACTTTCTTAATTAAAGATTATATAACTTTTCAGCTATGACTAATAATAGAAGGTTCACAGTAAAACTCAGATAGTTAAAGTTTTTCATTATATAAATAACAAAGATATGGACTTTAGATATACAACAAACAACAAAGATAATCAGGGATTTGTTACATAATAGAGAATACGCAAAGGGAAATATTCTACTACAGGTGGCAAAATAAAACTAGATTGAGAATCTCCTTTCAAAGTTTAACAAACTTCAGTAAAAAGGAGTAACTCAACCAATAAAAGGCACCAGCAGCAATAAACACACAGGAAAACTGTTAGGGTCCGTGGTTAATGGAATGAGGCTGATACAAAGTGAAAGTCAAGCAAGCTTTATTTTGCGCCAAACATCGAGAACCAAACTGACCAGTCAGGGCCTTGGCTGGTCAGGGCCATCTCTATGGAGAGAACTCCCCTGCCCAGTCTTACAGTCTAGCATTTATAGGGAAAAACTACAAACCATAAACTGACTACAGTTATGTAGCTGTCCTTGAGTTAATTTTATCTCTATTGGTCAAGATCCGGGTTACTGATTGGGCTCCTCCACCTGGTTTGACCCTCGTTCTTCTGAGCTCTGATACCAGGAACTAACCAGTTTCTGGAAGATATGTGTCATTATGAGTCAGCAAGATTTACCTGGTAAACAGCAAAATGGCTGTTTGGACAAAATGGAGTTACTCTGGCCAAGTAGGCCCTTACAAAAACGTCATGGCACAGACTTCAGTTCCTACATAATTTAGTCTACTGCTTGCCCTATTCCCATCACACCAACCCAAAATTGGCACTAGGGCAAGAAAGAAGGTGAATAAACAAAATCGTAAAATCCTTATTAACACAATGTCCATGCCACTTCCTTATCTCCCTTGGAAAAAAGGCAGATTAAAGAGGAGGTGTCACTCTAGGAAAAGGTTAAGAGAAGTGGTAAAATGTTCCTCTTTGTCACCACATGCTCTCAGTAGAGCAGGATAAAATGAGATTCTCACTTTGGGCTAGGAGAAAAGCAGATGAGGAGGAAAATGCACATAATCACACAAGCACCAGTAAACTGTAACTTAGGGGAACTGATATAATAGGGAAGACAAGACTTTTGAGGGAGCTAGAAGCTAATGGATAGTAACTCAATGCAATTCTATAAAACAAAAACCAAAGAAACTCCAGCTACATTTAACGACAGAAGAATCTCATATATGTAATATTGGATTAAAGAAAAAATTCATTAAGAATACACAGTTTAAGTCCATATTTTTCAAAAGTGCAGAAATAGTTTATCAGATACACACATTACAGATTTTTACTTTAAAGCAGAAAAATGTACATTTATTTGCCTATATTTTGATGTAGGGCCACAGGTTTTTTTTTCCCTAATACAGATTTACAGATTAGTTGATCTTCAATTTCTTTTATTACTGATAATCTCCAATGAGAAACAAAAATGTCAAAACAGCCATAAAGCGTGGGGCGCCTGGGTGGCTCAGTTGGTTAATCATCTGCCTTTAGCTCTCATCATGATGCTAGAGTCCTGGAATTGATAGAGCCCCGCATTGGACTCCCTGCTGAGTGGGGACCCTGCTTCTCCTCCCTCTCCTGCTCTCCCTGCTTGTGCGCGCTCTCTTTTTCTCTCTCGTAAATAATTAAAATCTTAAAAACAAACAAACGTGGAAAAGAATGAGTGCAGAATCCTTCAAGGAATTTATTAATGTATTTTCATTCTTTTCGTGCTATCTCAGTCATACCAAGTTTAATAACTTGTTTTTTCCAGGAATTTGTGTATATCAAATTTTAAGAAAACAGTCAAATTACTTTTTAGGGAAACATCTCTTTTCCTTATCACATTATACCAAATGAGTTTTCTTTTTTTTTTTTTTTTTTTTTTTTTTTAAAGATTTTATTTATTTGACAGACAGACACAGCCAGAGAGGGAACACAAGCAGGGGGAGCGAGAGAGAGAGAAGCAGGCTTCCTGCCTAGCAGGGAGCCCGATGTGGGGCTCGATCCCGGGTCTCTGGGATCATGACCTGAGCCGAAGGCAGTCATCCAACCAACTGAGCCACCCAGGCACCCCCCAAATGAGTTTTCTAAATGTTTAATCAAATAATGTGATCCTAAGTTCCACAACTGGCAAAAAACATTTTTGGAGTCAAATGCAACTTAGTTTGGACACGTATGCAGTTGAGTCAGTGAAAGCGGAAATATATGGACATACCAGAGAGAACCTGATGAGCCACAAGTCATAGATATCAGGGAGAATGCTTTATAGATGGTATATGGAGTATCAGATAATTGTGCAGGTTATTTCAGTAGAAGTCAGCTAAGTAAGTGACATAGAGTAAAACTGATATTTTCTAATGACAGTAAAAGCAAAGGAAAGTGACAGAAAGATAAATGGAATTAGGAGAAAGATCATCTACTGGGGTGAGGGTGGGGGATGAGGAGCAGACAATGATGATTCAATAAAATCTATTTAGCATTTCTGAAATACTTTACTCAAATGGAGCAATAAAAAGTATTTAAATTCATAATAAAAGGAAGTTTTCATTAGGAAAAAAAAACTGAATCTGAAAATAGAAAGACACAACATATTCCAGGGAAGGTTCACATCAGCAGTGATCTTTTAAAAAAAGCTTAAATTATACTGAATTTCCAAGACAAGAAATATTTCTTGAGCATTGAGGTGAGGAAACACTTTTTTTTAAAAGAGTAAAAAGTTAAACTGGCCTCAGAGTTTTCCAAATAACGAGCATGCCAAAACCAATATGGTAATAAGGTTTACAAATTTCTGGGGCAAATAGGGGCACCTAGCTGGTTCAGTTGATAGAGCATGCAACTCTTGACCCCAGGGCTGCAAATTCAAGCCCCATGTTGGGTGTGGAGATTACTTAAAACAAAAAAACCAAACCACATTTCTGAGATAAATAAAATGTAAACTAAGAATTTAATTTGATTTGATTTTTAAAACAAACATTTTAGAACCAGCTAATGTCCTCCCAGAACACTGAGAGTTCCAAAGATGAAAGAATTCCTGAAAGGTAGCACTGAATATATGTGATGTAGACCAAAACTAGACAATTAATTGAATGACATTACAAAGATATGTAAATGATGGAAAATTTAACAATACAATAACACAATCTCTAGTAATCTTTTTTTTTTTTTTAAATTCTACAAGGTCTTTTAGGGGATGCCTAAGTGGCTCAGTAGGTTAAGCAACCGACTCTTGATTTCAGCTATGGTCATGATCTCAGGTACTAGGATCAAGGCCTGCATGGGCTCTGTGCCTAGCACTGTTTGCTCATTCCTCTCCCTCCTGCTCCACTCCTCCTGCTTCTGTGCACACTCAGGCTTCCTCTCTCTCTCTCTCTCAAATAAATGAATAAAATTTTAAAAAACAAAAAAAAAGGTCTTATAGGAACCAATAATCCCTATAATGAAGAAGAAGCATAGCTATTCCTTTTGTTTACTAGTTTCATTTTCTCCTATTAATTGAAGTAAAGTTCAAATTAATATATATGAAACAGCATGTATCCCATTGTCTCATTTTTATAAAACTATTATTTCTGTCTAGCCTTATTTCATTATAATGCATAGAAAGAAAAAGCAATTATACTACTTAATGTTAACTCAAGTGTTCTTTCTGGATGGTGAAATGTGGGAATTTTTTTCCTATATGGTTTGAACTTTTTGTATGCATTTTAATGCCTTTGTAATGAATTTTAAAAACATAGTAACTTTATTATTCTAAAAGAAATGAGAGAATACATAAATAATTGGAGGTACAATAAAGATAAATTTTGTCTAATCATCTTGACCTTTGTTCTAACAAAGCTCTTTATTTTTATAATTACTCAATTGATCAAAACCTGACATTTGATTGCATAGTAAACTCACTATTAGTTTAAGAAAAATAAATTAATTAAAAAAAAAACCCAGAATGCCATAGTAGCAGTGAACCCTGCAGAAGAATTTCAGAAAGAAATTTCCCTCATTAATCCATTAACAAGCAAAAAATTAAATTAAATTAAAAAAAAGTGAAGGATTAAAACTAAAGAAAATGATTTTATGTGAAAAATTGGTCGGTGGGGGGAAAAAAGAAATGATTTAAAAGGACTCAAGGCTTTACTCTCACAAATCACACAAATGATTATTATTCTGTATATGACTGACTGAATGACTATACTGTGCTCTGTTCAGGACAGAGTTATTGTATTTCCCTAGTAGGTGTAGGTTTTTGTAGCCTATCCAAGGTTTTAAGGCACACTGGGAGTCTTCTACTTTCAAAGCATTATGTTAATGCAATACATTAACAACTGATCCTGTATTTGGAATGTTAAAAATGAAATTTGTTCTAAAAATTAAATGGTCCCTTTTAGAGATAAATTATAAAAGAAAATCATTTTAAGTTAGAAGAAAACTTCAAAATGTCAACACTGTCAAAACAAAAGTCACAGTATTTCAAGTTTGAGAAAAGAAGAAAGCCTTTTTATGAAGGGCAATTATTTCTTGCCTTTTCCAAATAAAGAAGGCTTTCTTTTTTAATTGATCTGTTTATTTCTGGTGTTGGGGCTAAATTTAGATTTAAATTGTTTTATCTGTGAATATAATCGAACAGTGGCAAAATCTTAAAATTTGTTACCTGGGGAAGTTGGGTAGCTTCTATTTGGGGGAAAAAAATCATTCAAAGGAAAAACACCTGTCCAGATCTGAGGTCTTTATAGGTACTTGTACAATCCAGCTAATGCTCTAGTTAACATTCTAATTATGACTAGATCTGGTGAAATTTCTGATTCTATGATAACATGTAATACTGTTTTCTAGAAGACCCGTGTAAAGGTATCTCAGAGCATGAAAAACAGAGCCTTTAAATGATGTGGTTTAATAATCATTTTCTTTAGTTTTAATCCTTCACTGTTTTTCTAATTTAATTTAATTTTTAAATTTTTTTTATTTTTTAAATTTTTTTTATTTTAAAGATTTTATTTATTTGACAGAGAGAAACACAGCCAGAGAGGGAATACAAGCAGGGGGAGTGAAAGAGGGAGAAGCAGGCTTCCCGCAGAGCAGGGAGTCCAATGTGGGGCTCGATCCCGGCTCTCTGGGATCATGACCTGAGCTGAAGGCAGTTGCTTAACCAAGTGAGCCACCCAGGTGCCCCTCACTATTTTTTTTTAAATGAGGTATGCAGCATAATATGCCCCTATCTTCTTTCTTTTCTGGTAGGACCATCCTGTATCTGTTTCTATCACCGTATGAACTTGTTATTCCTCCTGAAAGGGTCAAATAAAATGGAAAGGACAAATCATTGCTGTTGCTACAAAGTGTGTCAACATTGCTCTAGGTCAAAGGTGCCGGGATTGTATATGGGGAATAGCACCACTGAAACCCAGTAGCCCCATCCACAGACAACTGAAAGTGACTAACCTGAAGACATTGATGTGTGATATACCATATCTACTTATTCCTTTAATTAATTAATTAATTGGCTAATTAATTAAGAGGTTGGGACAGGGGGTCAGAGAACCTTAAGTAGTCTCCATCTCATGACCCTGAGATTATGACCTGAACCAAAGTCAAGACTTGGTCACTTAACTGACTGAGCCACCCAGGCACCCCTGTTTTTATCTTTTTGGATAAAGAAATTTTAAAAAGTACTTTGAACTAGTTCTTTCACATTAAAGAATAAGTTATTTGTATTCTTGAACATTTAGATAGTTCCCATTTTTACTAATATAAGCAACAGTTCTTTAAAATAAATTCCTAAGATTAGAAGTGCTCATTTTTAAGGTATGCACATTTTTCAGACCTTTGATATATATAAACCTCCCAGGTACCCCTGTACTGAATTTAATTATGCATAAAATATTTCTGTATCATCAGAGTTTTTACTTTAAAAAGTTTGCCACTCATCATCTTGTTTTTATCATCTAAAATATTCATTCTTTCTGTAAATGTTTACCGAGCAACTACTATATATTGGTGCAGTAGATAGAGAGAATTATATGCCAGAGTCCTAGACTTCCAGAAGTTTGCCATGTAGTTGAAATTGATATATGCCCACTTCTGTGGCAAATGATTTTTAAAAGAATTTTTTATTTTAAATTCAACTAATTTCTATGGCAAATGATTTAAACAAGTTTGTCATTTAATAGTAGCAAAAACTCGTGACAAGCCTGTGCCCTCTTTGTAAACTTTAGGAAAACTTAAGGCTGCAAAACTTAAGTAAAGCCAACCTAAATGCCTTATATATCTTTTCCAAAGCCAGTGTTATTTGATATATAGCATTATGATATATGTAGTCACATTATTAAATCAAATATACAAAGTAGAACTCTTTAACAGTTAGCTTAATTTCAAGAATCTAAGCTATAAAGAGTCTTATACAGAACAGAGTATAACAGTTACAGAGTTTGCAGAAAAATTTACAGGGAGCCATTCATAAATCAGTAGGTTTGTTTACTATAACCAACCTTAGACAATTAGGTACACCCTCATAAAACATTCCTCAGATAAGGACTTCCCATTAGCAAATACAATGAGTTTGTTTGTCATAAGGTCTGTTATTAGCATGTTTGTAAAGATTAGCCCAGATCACCTGACTTCTTTCTAAGAGTGACACAGACACACATCCAGCAAGAGAATGGATTCTAGCTTGTTATGCTATGTTAATCATTTCATTTCTATCAAGGGTTCTAGTTTTTTCCCTCCAAATTTCCTGTCTCTCCAGTTGCATTAATGGTCAAACTTAGTTATGGAGCTATGAACTTCTACACCTATATGAATATTTCTACAAACTGTTTTACTAAACAAAAATTATAAGTTTACACAGATAGCTGGCACAGGTATTTTGTAAACTAATTATTCATCCTTACCAAATTAAAAAAAATGTATTTCTGTTAAGGGGCATGTTGAAAGAAGGGAGATGACATTCTTCTCAAAGCAGAGCCAGAAGCTTGAACACAAAACCCAAGGTCTCCCAAAATTCTGCTGTGGCAATGAGTCCAAGCAAAGCTATTCATAGCCAGGATTTGAAGAGACCCAAGATTAGAAGGTAAAGAAAAGATTCATGAGAGAATAGAAATAGACAGGGATAGAAAATTTTGAACCACTTTCTTTTAGTACATCTAGATTCAATCAAATCTGGAGTCTCCAGACTCTCATTCAAATCACTTTTCCTCATTGACCATCGTGGAGAATTTAAGAAGCAAAAGAGAGTTAAGATGCTCTGAAGTAAGACTGCATGAAGTCTACAGCTTCATTTCATCCAGCCTTAAGTTACTGCTGATATATTCCAGAAAATTAATTTTCCACCTAGTGATTTTCTTTGGTTTTCCACTAATAGAACATTTAAAAATCTACAGATCCAAGAATTTAAAGAGCTGTAGGCAGTGTTCAGCCAACTAGTTCGAACACAGCCCAAGATACCCTAAAATTAAGGACGGAGGAATAGAGGTTACTTGAAGCTATGAGGATAAAGGAATGCTTTTAAGAAGAGTATTTAATGAGATCAGTGGGCTAAGAACTAAATCATGATTAATGCTTACATTTAAAGGATGAGAAGAGTTAGGAAGTCTAATACATATTCACCGTGTGTGTGTGTGTGTGTGTGTGTGTGTGTTTAGAAAGGTGAGTATAGAGCTGAGCTGGGATAGTGGAGTAAAGAAAGTGTAGAAAAGTCAATAGTGGCATTTTTTCAGAGAAGTCAAGACATATATGGACTGAAGGGAAAAAAATTAAATGTGACATTTACTTTATTGTTGACAAGAGAGATTTCATTAGAGTAACTGGAGAGAGAAACAAAATTTCCAGAAAATAAGGAGTGAGTGGATGGTCAGCAATTATGACAACGATGTTAATTCATCTTTGAACAATATTGCAATGAAAGAGCAGAAGTCTTATTCTATTTAGCCTAGTAATACTTTTATTGGCTTTAACGTCTACCCAGTGTTATATCTAACTTGGAAAATCATATATTCCCTTTTTAACTATTTACTGAAAATCAACTTTTATAAAGTATTTATGGAATTAAGAAGAGCAATTTTCCAAGAGGTTAGACCTGTTCCCTTGACTTCTGTTCTGTTAAACCATGCTGGGCCTATTTTTAGTCTAATGAAATAATTCACTTAAAGAGAGCACAGAGGGATTTCAGAGTTCATTTATTCAACCCCATTGTAGTCAGGCTTCAATGGAAAGGATTCAGGATCCTTTTTCCCTTGAGAATTTTTTTTTTTAATTGCTTAGGAGGAGAGGAATATATTTATGTTAGCTGATAATTTAAAACTCAAATTAACTCTTCTAATTCCTGTTGCAATCTTACTCAGAAGACATTTATTTTATCCTAAATTACAAACAGAATCGAGACTAGGAAAATCACATAGTTTAGGGTGCCCTGAGTTTAAACATGGGAATTTTGAAGATAAAAACGAGAAACTGAGAAGAGAGTTTGGAGCCAGTGAAAAGAACTGGAAAGTTATGGAGTGCTGGAGGAGATGGTCATTGCCCAAGCCACAGTGGAGCACAGTCGCAGTAACATTGTAACAGTAGGAAAAACAAATAATGAGGCAGTGCTGATAGTCATTATGAAGTAAAAGCAGCAGGGTTCAGCAATAAATAGATTAGATACACAGACAAAGGAACAGAGATAGGATTGTAGTACATACATTAAGGTATTTTGACATAATTTGGCTATCTATGCAAAGAATAAACTTTATGACTAATCATAGTAGTTCAGTCTGGTACCTTCATTAAAATATTATTTGAAAATCAGTAATCAGTGATAGACATGAAACATTCTAGTTCTATATCAATTTTATCCTTACAGGGTTTTTATGTTCCCACATTTGGTGTCAGGGAATGTTGGGTCTTTTATGTGTGTATGTATGTGTGTGTGTGTGTGTGCAGACTAAATATAAAAAAATAAAAATAAATATATATTTACATATAATTTATATTTAATGTAGATATATATTTGTGTATTATATGTGTATACACATAATATATACATATAACATATGCATATATACATGTATGATATGTATATATGTATATAATATGTGTATACATATATACAAAAATGTATTCTTAACCCCCAAATATATATGTATATTTTTTCTCAGTAGTTTAAAATAAATCTCTTTAATGACATTTCTTGTGCTGTGTGAGCATAGAAAGGTTAATTTTTTTTAAAGCTTCAAATTCCATCAACTGATCACAAATAAAAATTATACTAGTTGAATAAGTCTGCATTAGCAGTATGATAGTACAAATATCTTCCTTGATACATCCCTTTAGAAGCTATGTATTGAGATGATAGATAGATAGGAACCTGTATAGAAGGAACTAGGATCCCTAAGTCATCAAGTAAAGAGTCATCCCTATCCTCACTGGATTTGGCATGAGCAATAAATAAACATTAGTTATAATAAGTCAGTGAGATTTTAGGGTTTGTTACCACAATAAATCCTAGTGCAATATGATTAAATAGAAATGTGTAAGGCCCGGGGTAAACAAAAGGGAAACATCTACCCTGAAAACTCTCCACCATAGGATTGTCTTCATAAGGGCTTGGGATTCAAATTAATATTACCAGTATTGTTCACAAAATCCCTAGCTGAGAAATTAACTCTGTTGTCCCCAGCTGATAGCACTCCATGGGTATATTTTCAAAATAGAACTAACAAGGTACAAATTGATAAAACACACTAAATATATGCCCCTAAATTTAAAAAGTACAACTAAAACATGAGAGGGAACAAGCCACTACAGGCAGAAACTATCAGATAACAAAAACAAATTATATTTTCAATGACTTCAGATTCTGGAAATATAAGACCTAGAATATGACATAACTAAATATATTTTAAATTTTTGAAAGAGCGGGACGCCTGGGTGGCTCAGTTGGTTAAGCAACTGCCTTCGGCTCAGGACATGATCCCGGAGACCCGGGATCGAGTCCCACATCGGGCTCCCTGCTCGGCAGGAAGCCTGCTTCTCCCTCTCTCACTCCCCTTGCTTGTGTTCCCTCTCTGGCTATGTTTCTCTCTGTCAAATAAATAAAATCTTTAAAAAAAAAAAAAAAAATTTTTTGAAAGAGCTGAAGATTCAATAAAAAAATTCAGAAAAATAATATGCTATTGGAAACAAGCAGACAGATTTTAAAGGGAAACAAATAATGTAAAAATTGAGTTGAAAAGACCTTGAATATGTAGAAATTACAAGTTAAATACATCTGAAAAGATTATTCATAAGCAGAAAAATAGATGTAAATAAATTACTCAGGAAGATAGAAGAAGAAAAAGAGAGATTAAGAGACACAGAGGATAGATTGAGTTTGAATATATATATATATATTTAAAGATTTATTTATTTATTTATTTGAGAGAGAGAGAGATCACAACTAGGCAGAGAGAGAGGAGGAAGCAGGCTTCCTGCCGAGCAGAGAGCCCAATGTGGGACTCAATCCCAGGACCCTGAGATCATGGCCTGAGCTGAAGGCAGAGACTTTAACCCACTGAGCCACCCAGGCGCCCAGTTTGAACATATTTTAATTGGAATTCCAAAAGATAATGAATAAACAGAAAAGAAGCAAATTTAAAAGACATAATAGCTGAAGATTTTCCTGAAATTGATGTTGAGCATATGTCCTCAAATTCAGGAAACATTGTAACTCCCAAACAGGATAAATAAAAGAAGACCATGTAATGAAAATATAGAGCACCAAAGACTAGAAGGAAATTTTAAATTAACCAGAGAGAGAGAATGGCAATTAGACTGATTTTGTTTGGGTAAGTATAAATGACAGTATTTTGTGAATAACCACTTATACACATAGATGAAAGGCAAGAATGGTTTACCCCTAAAAAATTTATTGATTCAATCCACTACATTAACAGATGGATGTGTATGTTAACATGGAGCACTTCTCTTTTGCTGAAACCATGAAGAATATAAACAACACAGTAGGTCCCATATAATTGCTCATTTAAGAATTTGCAAGAGAAATGGTAGGAAACTAGTTTGGTGATTCTTGACTTATCACCTAATATGTGGATATGCAAAGTGTGAAAGTCAGCTGGTTGGAGGGATTGGTTGAGAATATTCCTTCCAGAGAGTTGTTGGAATGCTTACACTTCTTTCTGGCAACTTCCAGGAAAGTGGAGAGAGGGTCTTCAAGCCAAGAGAGATGAGATCCAAGGGAACTACTTTATAGAAGTATCACTGTGGTTCGGAGCCCACAGGAGATTAGTTTCATAAACATGCTTGAAAAGCATAATAATTTGTAGCTATGGACCCACACCAGCAGAAAATAGAGAGGTTAGGCTGAATCAGGGGTGGGTGAAACTTCTACTGGCATGTCTTTTTTTTTTCAAAGATGCAATCAGCATAAAACTTGCATGAATGGGACTTTATGCAAAAAAGAATTTCCTGGAGAAGGAGACAAATAGAAAAAAGAATTCCTGAAAACACAGAAAATGAGAATCAGTTATAAATATCACACTGAAGATGATATAATCTGTATCACAGGAATTGGGGTTGAAAGTTCCCAAGAGAAAAGCCTTTATATCCCAGAAATGCTCTCCAGAAAGAAAAATGGCAGCTTTGAATGTCTCTCAAGTCCAGAAGTTTCCAGTACTGAAGCAGGAGAGCAAGAGGCACTTAAACCTGTTCTTCCCTCTCCTCCGCTCATTCCCCCACCTTCCCTTTCCCTAGACCTGACTCTGGAAAGTCTATAATAGCTGGAGAGCAGTTACCGGAGACGGGGTTCTGAGGAAAGAAGTTGACCATGCTACTTTTTTTTTTTTTTATTATTGCTTAAGTTTTTTATTTTCCAGTGTTCCAAGAGTCATTCCCCATTCCTCACACCCAGTGCTCCACGCATTAGGTGCTCCCAGTACCCACCACCAGGCTTTCCCATCCCTCCACCCTCCTCCCTCCAAGTCCCTCAGTTTGTTTCTGTGTCCAAAGTCTGTTGTTTCATTTCCCTCCCTGGATTACCCTACTTCCCATTTACTTTCCTTCTCCCACTGTTCTCCAGGTTACCCCTCATGCACTGCACGTAAGTGAAACCCTGTGATACTTGGCTTATTTCACTCAGCATAATCTCTTCCAGTCCAGTCCATGTTGCTACAAAAGTTGGATATTCATCCTTTCTGATGGAGGCATAGTATTCCATTGTATATATGTACCACATCTTCTTTATCCATTCATCTGTTGATGGGCACCTTGGCTCTTTCCACAGTTTGGTGATTGCGGCCACTGCTGCAATGAACATTGGGGTACATATGGCCCTTCTTCTCACTACATCTGTATCTTTGGGGTAAATGCCCAGTAGTACAATTGCAGAGTCATAGGGTACTTCTATTTTTACTTTTTTAAGGAATCTCCACACTGTTTTCCAAAGTGGCTGCACCAGCTTGCATTCCCACCAACGGTGTAAGAGAGTTCCCCTTTCTCTGCAGCCTCTCCAACACTTGTTATTTCCTGTCTTGTTAATTTTGGCCATTCTGACTGGTATAAGGTGGTATCTCAGTGTGGTTTTGATTTGAATTTCCCTGATAGCTAGTGACGCTGAACATTTTTTCATGTGTCTGTTAGCCATTTGTATATCTTCTACAGAGAAGTGCCTCTTCATGTCTCTTGCCCATTTTTTGATGTGCTCATCTTCTTTTTGGGTGTTGAGTTTGAGTAGTTCTTTATAGATCTTGGATACCAGCCCTTTGTCTGTAGTGTCATTTGCAAATATCTTCTCCCATTCTGTGGGTTGCCTCTTTGTTTTGTTGATTGTTTCCTTTGTTGTACAGAAGCTTTTTATTTTGATGAAGTCCCAGAAGTTCATTTTTGCTTTTGTCTCCTTTGCCTTTGGAGACGTGTCTTGGAAGAAGTTGCTGTGGCCGATGTCAAAGAAGTTACTGCCTATGTTCTTTTCCAGGATTTTGATGGATTCCTGCTTCACGTTGAGGTCTTTCATCGATTTTGAGTTTGCCTTTGTGTGTGGTGTAAGAGAATGGTCTAGTTTCATTCTCTATACCTAGCTGTCCAATTTTCCCAGCACCATTTATTGAAGAGACTGTCTTTTTTCCACTGGATATTATTTCCTGCTTTGTCAAAGATGATTTGTCCATAGATTTGTGGGTCCATATGTGGACTCTCCACTCTGTTCCATTGGTCTATTTCTCTGTTTTTGTGCCAGTACCACACTGTCTTGGTAATCACAGCTTTGTAATAAAGCCTGAAGTCAGGTAATGAGATGCCCCTAGCTTTGCTTTTCTTCTTCAGCATTTCCTTAGCGATTCGGAGTCTTTTTTGGTTCCATATAAATTTTAGGATTGTTTGTTCCAGTGTTTTGAAGAATGTTGGTGGAATTTTGATCGGAATGGCATTGAATGTATAGATTGCTCTGGGCAGTATAGACATTTTGACAATGTTTATTCTTCCGATCCATGAGCATGGAATGCTCTTCCATCTTTTTGTGTCTTCTTCAATTTCTTTCATGAGTGTTCTGTAGTTCCTCGAGTACAGATCATTAACTTCTTTGGTTACGTTTATTCCTAAGTATCTTATAGCTTTTGGTGCTATAGTAAAGGAATCGGTTCTCTGATTTCCCTTTCTATTTTTTCATTGTTAGTGTATAAGAATGCAACTGATTTCTGTGCATTGATTTTGTATCTTGCCACATTACTGAATTGTTGTATGAGTTCTAGTAGTTTGGGGATAGAGTCTTTTGGGTCTTTCTCATAGAGTATCATGTCATCTGCAAAGAGAGAGAGTTTGACTTACTCTTTGCCAATCTGGATATCTTTTATTTCTTTCTGTTGTCTGATTGCTGTTGCTAGGACTTCTAACACTATGCTGAACAGTAGTGGTGAGAGTGGGCATCTTTGCCTTGTTTCTGATCTCAGAGGAAGGGCTGTCAGTTTTTCCCTGTTGAGGATGATATTCTCTGTGGGTTTTTCGTAGATAGATTTTATGAGGTTGAGAAATGTTCCCTCTATCCCTATACTTTGAAGAGTTTTGATCAGGAACGGATGTTGTATTTTGTCAAATGCCTTTTCTGCATCAATTGAGAGTACCATGTGATTTTTCTCTCTTCTCTTATTGATTTGTTCTATCACGTTGATTGTTTTGCAGGTGTTGAAACACCCTTGCATCCCTGGGATAAAACCCACCTGGTCATGGTGGATAATCTTTTTAATGTATTGTTGGATTCTGTTAGCAAGGATCTTATTGAGAATCTTGGCATCCATATTCATCAGCGATATTGGTCCGAAGTTCTCCTTTTTGATGGGGTCTTTGTCTGGTTTGGGGATTAGAGTGATGCTGGCTTCATAGAAAGAGTCTGGAAGTTTTCCTTTTGTTTCTATTTTTTGAAAGAGCTTCAGGAGAATAGGTGTTATTTCTTCTTTGAATGTTTGGTAGAATTCCCCAGGGAATCCGTCTGGTCCTGGACTCTTGTTTTTGGGGAGGTTTTTGATCACTGCTTCAATCTCATTACTAGATATACGTCTATTCAAATTGTCATTGTCTTCCTGTTTCAGTCTTGGTAGTTTATAGGTTTTTAGGAATGTATCCATCTCTTCTAGGTTGTTAAACATATTGGCATATAATTGCTGATAGTAGTTTTTGATGATTGTTTCTTGGTGTTAGTCGTGATCTCTCCTCTTTCATTCATGATTTTATTGATTTGGGTCTTCTCCCTTTTCTTTTGGATTAGTTTGGCCAATGGTTTATCGATCTTATTGATTCTTTCAAGGAACCAGCTTCTAGTTTCATTGATGCGTTCTACTGTATCTCTAGTTTCTGATTCATTCATCTCTGCTCTAATCCTTATTATTTTCTGCCTTGTGGGGGGGGTTGATTTAATTTTTTGTTGATTTTCCACTTCTTTAAGGTGTAATGAGAGTTGGTGTATTCGGGATTTTTCAATTTTTTTGAGTGAGGCTTGGATGGCTATGAATTTCCCCCTTAGGGCGGCCTTTGCTGTATCCCATAGGTTTTGGATAGATGTATCTTCATTCTCATTGGTTTCCATGAAGTGTCTCAGTTCTTCTTTGATTTCTTGGTTGATCCACACATTCTTGAGCAGGATCATCTTTAGCTTCCAAGTGTTTGATTTTCTCCTGAACTTTTTATGGTGGTTGAGTTCCAGTTTCACGGCATTGTGGTCAGAGAATATGCAGGGAATAATTTCAATCTTCTGGTATCGGTTGAGCCCTGATTTGTGACCGAGTATGTGGTCTATTCTGGAGAAAGTTCCATGTGCACTTGAGAAGAATGAGTATTCTGCTGTTTTAGGGTAGAATGTTCTGAATGTATCTATGAGATCCATCTAGTCCAATGTGTCAAATTAGATTGCATCTCATCTAAAGCCTTTCTAACCTCAGCTTTCACTTCTGTTACTATGGCTTCCACTTTGAGACTAATGTTCTTTTCTAAATTAGCCATTTCTTGGACGATTGCTGCTCTGAATTCCATTTCTGTCATATTGTTTATGTTCATTTCCAGTAATTCTGTGACCGAGGTGCAGTCTCGGGGTTCTTGTTCTTTTGGATGTTCTTCCTCCGAGTCATTGTGGTGAGGAGTGGTTGAGGGGTGTATAGCCAAATATATCAGCCACTATTTAGGTGGATTGGTTGCTGGAAGGTTTTGGAGCAACCAGAACTCACCACCGAAAAGGGAGGAGAAAGAAAGAAGAAAACAGAAGAGAGGAAGCAAGAAAAGAAACCCCTGCCAGATCGGGGCCCGGTGGTAGGATTTATATGGTATAAAACTGTTACAGGGTATAGAAAAGGGCTATCAAGGGTAAATTAAGAGATCAAAAAGCGAAGCCCAACCTATATGACCTCCAAGACCAGTATTTATATAATACAGAAGCAAAGACAATTACACAGAAACACTGACAGACTAGAGTTGGAAGGTGAGGGCAGACACTCCTTGTGGGCAGGGAATGCGTTTCAGATGCTCCCGAGTTTGTCTTGTTATTATTGTTGGAGGAGCCCACTTTCTAAAGATATAGGGAGATTAGAACTGGTTGTATATAGGGGTAGTATTGAAAAGGGATGTGGGGTTGACTTGAAGCTTATAACTACATGTATATGTAAAAGAAAGAATAAAGGAACGAGGAGAGAAGAAAGGGAAAAACAGAGAAAACAAACAGGGAAACAAGAGGCAACAACAAAAGCAGAAAATACAGGAGTTTGTTTGAAAAAATTTCAAGGTAAAAAAAAATGTTATGGGGTGTTGTATTGAGTATCACGTTGTGATAAAAAGGGGATTAAAAATTGAAAGAAGAGAAAACCGTAAGAGTGTATTTTTAAGTTTAAAATGGAAGCTTTAAAAGTAAAAATAGAAAAAAGTTTAAAAGAGCTTGGTACTTGTAGTCAGTAGCAGAAGTCTAATAAATTGCCTTTCCCCCCGATTTGGGGTTTTATATTTTGAGTGTTGATCTCCTGAGCTTCTGTCTTGCTTTCTGGGGGTGGGGTCTGCAGAGCTGTTTTCATTCTCTTCTACCTGGGCTGCATCTCTCGGCCCCCTTGCTAGAGACTGGTCTCAATAGTAACCAGGTTGTCAGGTTACAATTCTCTGGTGGCGGAGCATTGATCTTTTACGTCCTTTTTCAGCTGCTGAGGAAGTTAGGTGGGAGCAAGATGTGTGCGCCTAGACCTCCTTCCCAAAGAAAGTCTCTACACAGAGAGGGGCTCTTTCCCACCTCCCGGTTGGCAGCCTGTCACAGCCTGGCACGCGCAGATGCTGGATTGATTTCTGCCCACATCCCCACTTGTTGCTTCACTCCCGCACCTCAAAACCACAGTCTTTTGGATCGTGGGGTGACCTTGTCTGTGCCCCGGGACCCACGGCCCCTCCAGTCCCTGCCAAGTCTGCAAATCGCCTTCCCTGGGGGGTCCGTGTCCGGCCCCCCGGGTGGAGAGAAGCGGGAGAGAAAGGCAGTGGAGGTAAGGGGGAAAAAGAAAGAAAGAAAGAAAGAAAGAAAGAAAGAAAGAAAGAAAGAAAGAAAGAAAGAAAAAAAGAAAGAAAAAAAGAAAGAAAAAAAGAAAGAAAAAAAGAAAGAGAGAGAGAAAGTGGCGGGGAAATAGGATCCACGCCCGCCGCTCTCGCTGAGATCCCTACTGCCGTGAAGCCCTGCTTCTCTGGCTTAAGCAGTGGGGCGATAGACTCTGCTCCCCAGCCCCTCTAAGTTCCCTGGAGCTGTGGGGCACTTCCTCTCCCTGCAGCTTCCTGTCTCCCCACTGCGGGGGTGGAAAAACTGACTTCGCCCCTCACAGGGCACTCTCTGTCCCTGCGTGTCCCGAGTCCCCGCTCCCTGCTCCAGCGGCAGCAAAAAACAGTTCCCTTGCCTGGGCTCTGCTGCGTTCCCGGTTCTGCCCGCTCCGAATCAGACTGGAATCTGCTCTTATTCCCCCAGCACAGAGCACTTTAGTGCTGGGGTATTTGCTTTCAATGGTTCAGCTCTGCGGGCTTCCTCCCCCACACCCCTGTCTCTCGGCAAGCCTCCGGTCACTCTCACTTGTTTCTACATTTTTGCCGATGGTCTTTGTCTCCCGTGGTGATCCAGAAGTGCGAAATATCACATTTCAGGCTGATTTCATGGGTGCTCACAGTGGTTCTATAGTGGTTTTTTTTGCTGGAATTGAGCTCATTTCAGGGAACTCCCCCAAATGTGGTCACCTGGTCTTCTGCCATTTTCTTACCCCTCAACCATGCTTCTTGTTCTACTTCAAGCTTCCAGGCCTGGTACAAAACCTAGCTGGAATGTGGGAACAGGCTGTGGACTGGGAAAGCTCAGATATCGAATTAACCCCACATAGATAATTTAGCTACAAAAAATGACACTATTTCTGGGCTTAGAATAAATTTTATAGTAGGAATGACAGGAAACACCACATGATCTACATTATATTTTATCCAAGGTCTTGGGAAAAAAACAAACTAGGGCATAAAATAGGTATGAAGTGAAACTTGGGAGAGATGAAAGCAAACTTATTTTCTGCTCACATTCTATTGAGTTCTCCTCTTTTTGTTCAAGTTCTAATTTCAATAGATGCAAAGCTTTCTATAAAATTAAACACTCACTCATGTGAAGTAAATAAATATCTCAGCAAACTGTAAATAGAAGGATAGTTTCTCAACCTGAAAAAGGATATCTACCAATTACACAAAGGAAAATTCTTACTTAATGATTAATTTAAAAATATTCCTCTCAAAATTAAGGAAAAGGAAAGACTGGGGTGCCCTCTGCCATCAACCATTTAATATTGGACAGGAGGTAGTCCTAATGCATCTCATAAAATAATTTTATTTATTTATTTTTAAAGATTTTATTTATTTGAGAGAGAGAGAAAACATAAGCAGGGGAAGGGGCTGAGGAAGAGAGAGGCAGACTCCCTGCTGAGCAGGAAGTCCAATGCTGGCCAATCCCAGGACTCTGAGATAATGACCTGGGCTGAAGGCAGACACTGAACTGACTGAGCCACCCAGGTGCCCCATTAATTTTAAAGTATAATGCTTCAAATTAAAAATAAAACTGTCATTATTTGAAGGTAATAATGGCTTCCGTAGGAAATGTTAGAAAAATAGACAAATTATTATAATTAACAGAATTTGGCAAGTTTTCAGATACAAGATTAATACACAGACATCAATTATATTTCTATTACCAGCAACAGACAGAAAATATAATTTTAAAAGGTACCATTTGTAATAGCAACAAAAAAGTAATGGGGTACCTAGGAAAAATATTTTTTAAGAAGTACATGGTCTTCATGGAGAAAATTATTAAAATGTATTAAAAAACAACAAAAAAGTCCTAAATAAATATAAATACAATGCCCACAAAGAATAAGACGATATTGAAGGGTACCAACACTTCCAATTAATTTACAGATATCTTGAAAAGCCAACTGAAATTGCAGTATAGTTTTTCATGGAAATTAATAAACTAACTTGAAATTTTTATATGGAAGGAAAAAAAGCCATGAAGAGCCAAAAAAAATTTAAAGGAATAGAAAGTGATGATAAAGGAGTAGAAGGCAGGGATTAGAAAAAGTTCTTATGAGACAATCAAGTTTGTTTTTTTTTTTATGACGCTGTAAGAGATGAATGTGTCATGATGGTAGACAAGGAGATTAATGGAACTCAGGAACAGTTTTACTAATATCTGAAAATTTGATAAATATCAGAGGTGTCATTGCAGATCACCATAAAAGGATAGACCATTCAATAACTGATAGGCTTTCTATATGGAAGAAATAAAATAAAAGTGAATTTCCATGTAAAATATCTGGTAGGTTAAGGATCAAAATGTAGTAAAAAATATTTTATAGGTGAATAACTTCATGATCTCAAAGAATTACAAAAATAGTGATTTGAAGGGGCATATATACCCTAAAGTTTATAGCAGCAATGTCCCCAATAGCCAAACTGTGGAAAGAGCCCTGATGTCCATGGATGAATGAATGGAGATAAAGAAGATATGGTGTATATATATATATATATATACAATGGATTATTACTCAATCACCTAAAATAATTAAATCTTGCCATTTGCAATGACATGGATGGAACTAGAGGGTATTATGCTAAGTGAAGTAAATCAGTCAGAGAAAGACAAATACCAGATGATTTCATTTATATGTGGGATTTAAGAAACAAAACAGATGAACATAGGGGAAGAGAAGGAAAAATAAAATAAGATGAAAATAGAGAGGTAAAAAAAACATAAAAGACTCAACTCAAGGAAATAAAGGAGGGTTGCTGGAGGGGAGGTGGGTAGGAGGATAGGGTAATTGGGCAAAGGGCACTAAGGAGGGCACATGAGGTAATGAGCACTGGGTGTTATATGCAACTGATGAATCACTAAATTCTACCCTGAAATTAATAATACACTATATGTTAACTAACTTGAATTTAAAAACAAACAAACAAATAAAACCCTTTAATCATGAATATTAAGATTCCTGAATTTGGTACTTTCAATATAAAAATATCTGTTCATCAAAAGATATTATTAAAAGTTAAGAGACAACACAGATTGGGAGAAAATATTTGAAAAGCACTTAAAAATGGTATAAAATTAGAATTTGTAATATATAAAGAATACTAACAAATCAATAAATGAACATGTGTGAATGAAAAATATATAAATAAATAATCAAGAAAGAAATCCAAATAGCCAATAAACAGAGAAAAAGGGCTCAACCTTAAGGAAGAAGAAATTGAAATCACAATAAAATACCATTTTATATTAATTAAGAGATTAAGTACTCTGGCAATATGTTAATCAATGGGGACTATGCGGTTCTTTTTGGGAGTATAAAGTAATGCAACTGCATTGAAACCAGTCCCGACCCACATGTACACTAAGCCATCACAAAAATATGTACAGTGGCATTTCTTTTAAATAACCCATTGCAAGAAGAATGAATACATCAGTTGTGACATGTCAGCATGATAAAATCTTCTATGGCAGTGGAAACTATTTCACTGAACTTTAGAAACAAAATTCTGGCTGAACACTTTATATTCAAGAATATTACGTACATTAATGATACCACTTAAATGAGAATCAGGAGACAGAGAATTGAACAAATTGTTCACAGCGACAAATTTCTATCTAGTTAACTAAGTAATTAGAAAGCAAAAAGGGGACTCTGGAATCAGAGAGTAGTAAATGCAGAGGGCAGTGACTTTGCCTGGGGCTGTAAGAATAAAATTGAAACTCCGACTGGAGAAAACAGCCTAATTAATTGGTGCTGTTGGTTGCAAACCAGAAAGGATCCCATGAAGTTGGGATCTATACCCTTAAGGTAGGGGGCATATATGGCCAGTGCCTAGCCCCTGACAGGGGATTGCTACTGATGGAAGACTCACTGCTGTTGGGGTGCAGATGAGTTGCCAAGCTCAAGGTCACAGCAGCAGGGAACAAACCAGAAGAAGCAAGTAACTTTCTTCTCCAATTTTCCAGTGTCCCTCTGGTACCTCTATTGGCAGCACCCAATAGGAAACCAGCTGGTGAAGCAGAAATGTGGTCTGCAGAGTCCTTGCCCTAGCATCATAACACAGAGTGTAGAAGATGGGTGTGAAGCAGAGAGTTGTTGAATAACCAACACACTGTTTGCTTCAAGTTTAAAACCTGCCAAACAATACTGTATGTTTAATATATGCATAGTAAACCTATGAAGAAATGCGTGGGAACAGAAAACATAAAATTCAAAATAGAGCCCACCTCTAATGGCTATGTAGTGAAATGTGATCTGAAAGAGGCACACAGAGCTCTTCTGCCTTTTTCAAGTTTTATTTTCAAGCTGCATGGTGTGTTCGTAAGTATTGATTATCTTACCCTTTAGGCATTTTGGATGTTTGAAATGTTTCATTAAAAAAACTAGACAAAGGATGCAGTCCTTTTGCAGAAGGAAGAAATTGAGAGAAATATATACATTTAAATCCAAAAAACTGCGAGATCACCATCTTGTCTCATGGTGAGTGTTTTGTTTACTTGGTAAACCCAAAATAAAAGTTCCTACATCATGATAACTGGAATATAGATTTAGATTGAGTGAGTATTTTGACGTGGTACTAAATGGCAGGTTTTCAAGTCTCCTCCAGATTGACACTTGCTCCTAGGAAGAAGGACAAATCATCCATGAAGTCCCCATCTGCTTGTCTGAGAAACATCTGTGGGGATGTGGACTCTCCCAATTTATGTGGCAATAATGCACCTACTAGTGAAATTATCCCTCCTTAGTAATAACATCTACTGGCAAAAGAAAGCTTTGATAGTTATTAAATCACAATAAAATACCATTTTACATTAAGGATTAAGAGATTAAGTACCCTGGCAATATTTGTTTCAGGCTGTTTAAAAATGGAACTTAAAACACACATTGAAATTTTTTATTTAATGTTTGTAACTTTTATCTGACATAGTACAGATTTATTTTGACAACCTATTCAGTTGTCTTGCTGACAAGTCTGTTTTGCTCTTTTGTAAGTGTATTTTAAAGGTTTATGTTGAACATATTTTGTATAAATCTCATAATGATGCAAAAACAAACATCAGGAAAAATGCATCTTCAAAATATATTTACCTTCCTATGGCTGCTTAGAATGTGAGCACTAATAAAATGTTTAAAAGTGCTTTCATTAGAAGTAGTTCAGATTTCTGGAATAAAAATTGCCTGAGAAACTATATCTACTATATTCTATTCAGTGACCAAACCTTGGGAAACAGATACCTCCCCATTCCTCAGATACCAAGAAAGGATAATCATATCTCCCAAATACCTCATCTCCATCTACCCCGTCCATTCCCACTATCAGTAACAATACAACACTGCCATCTTCTCTCTCTCCAGCTACTGCGTCAGATTTACCACTGACAATGTCTGGTGTATTGGGTTCTTTGAAATAGTAGTTTGAATGAATGGATGAATTTTTAACGTCTCAAAGTTATTAAGGCCATCACTGTTGTGGTACAGAATCAGGTGGGTAGAGGCATATGGAAAGAACAGGAAAAGAGCAGGAGGTATGTGAATTGCTGATGGAAATGTTCCCATGTTACATTGTTTTCAGAAAGTCTTTGATATTTTCACAGTGCAGAATTATGGATAAGTTCTTCCAAAATATACATACCATAAAGATAAATTTTCCACAACTATTTTCAAATTGTAAAAGTGTCGGGGATGTCTCAAATCATAAGTGGTACTTTGTTGGAAAGCTCTAAAAAATGTAAATATAAATGTTTCTCACTTCATGATTCACCAAATCATCAAAGTTCCAGAAACTTCCTGACATTTTATTCTTATTTATTTTATTCATTTATTTTTAGTTTTGCATTTACGTAATATCATGTCAGTTTTCACAGCAGATATTTAATCAATGTTACTGATTCAAATGTCATTTGCTAACATTTACACACTGACTTAGATATTTTTGTTCAAAAACCTATTTTGTTATCCTTAACCATGATAAGCACTTAAAAATTTTGATGGAAAAGTTAATTTTTTATATATTTATGGGTGGTGTATACTTCCTTTATTTTATTTACTTATATATTTATATATATATTTATTTAAATATATCCTTCTTTTAATGATATGGTATTTGATTCAGCAATCATGCTTGGATTCTAAGTATTTACTATAATCCAATGTTTTAGAACTTGGTAATTGGTACAAGTAATGATTATCACTAGCAAATTTTCATCATAAAACCCTTCTCTGGTGACATTGGATTGTGGTTTTATATCTGTTGGTTCATGTCTAATCAAGACTAGAGACCATCTAATCATAAAATTTAGAGTAAGACTAACACTTCAGTTTTTTTTTTTTCCTTAAAATTATTTAACCAAGCTAAACCTATTGGATTTTTGTTAAAGACGGTATTTTGGTGCACAGCCAAATTACTGACTACATATTATCAATTTTCTAAATAGTTCCAGTGTGGATTTTTAGACTTGTAGATGTAGAATACACTTAGCATATACTTATTGTCTTCCTTCATTTGACTTACCTATATCTTGAAAGTACTGATGTCGTGAGTTTTTCAAATAGCAGAGGGAGATATACAATACGAAATTACTAGAGGATCCACTGTCAGCCATGCCCTGGAATCCTAAATCTGCCATTTAGTAACTATGAAAATCTGAATAAAGCACTTAACTACCCAGAGCTTCAGTTTCCTCTTCTGCATAACAGTATCTGGTTTACTTTATCTCAGAGGAATAGATAGGATGACACACATGAAATCTGGGTAAAACAAAGCCAGTAAAACAAAACTGTTTGACTTTAATTAACATTTGATATCTTATGTAAATATCCCCCCCCAAAAAGGCAGGGTGAGGGGGAGGATTAAACCAGCAAAGGAGAAATGTACTTTGGACATCATTAGTAGTTCCAAAATGAGCTAGGTCTCTCCAGTTCCTAGCTCAATACTCAGCACATGTTCAATGAATATCTATATAATCAATTAGCTAATTAATTAAACAGAAGAAATAAAAGTGACTATATACTAGTAACAAGGAAAAATCTAAGACTGGAACAGCCATGTAAGAGAAGAAGTCACCTTGTAGAGTATGCTTAGATTCCAGGAAATCCTTCGCTATTCTAACTACATCACTGGTTCTATAGGATAGCAAAGCATGGAAAAGGAGAGTGAATCCATCGTGAGATATAATATGTGCTACTACTATGGATGAGGAGTTCAGGGCTAAGGCATTCCAGGTTCTTTTTTTTTTTTTTTTTTTAAGATTTTATTTATTTATTTGACAGAGAGAAACACAGCTGAAGAGGGAACACAAGCAGGGGGAGTGAGAGAGGGAGAAGCCGGCTACCCGCCCCGAGCAGAGAGCCCGATGCGGGGCTCAATTTCGGGACTCTTGGACCATGACCTGAGCTGAAGGCAGTCACCCAAGAACTGAGCCACCCAGGCGCCCCCATTCCAGGTTCTTTAACAAGGGTGGAGTGACCTGTAAGAAAGTAGTAAGCACTCAAATTACTGCCTGAATCACTCCAGGAACAGATCTACTAAGAGACTCAGTGTGTAGCCACAAATAGTCACCAGGGGGGACCACCCGACCCCGAGCTACCCAATCAAATTCTCTCTGCCAGGAGTTTGTAATTTTTTACCAAGTCACAGAAATGAAGTGTTGATGGATCAAGACTATTATTATCTGTCCCTTGCACTAAAGGGAAGATCTACAAATTCTGCTTCAGAGATGCTATTTGATTTTTGTTAGACAGTATTTTGTGTACAGCCAAATTATTCCTCGTTGCTCAAATCTTAGGATTCTGTGAGGTATGTCAGTGTCCTCCTAATAATTTTCCCATTTTGCCTGTGCCGGGGGTTTTAAAATAAATTTTCTTTTTATTTAAAATCAATTAACATAAAAGTGTTACTAGTTTCAGAGGTAGTTTAGTGATTCATCAGTTGCATAGAACACCCAGTGCTCATTACATCAAGTGCCTTCCTTAATGCCCATCATGCAGTTACCTGGTCCCCTTCCCCTCTTCCTCTCCAGCAACCTTTAGTTTATTGTAGTTCATAGTCTCTTATGGTTTGTCTTCCTCTCTGATTTTGTCTTATTTTATTTTTCCTTCCCTTCCCTATGTTCATCTGTTTTGTTTCTTAAATTCCACATATGAGGAAATATATGATATTTGTCTTTCTGTAACTGACTTCGCTTAGCATAATAAAAAAAAAGATTTTTAAAAAAGACTTTATTTATTTTAGAAAGAGAAAGAGAGAGAGAGAGAGAGAGAGAGAGAGAGAGAGAGAGAGAGAAAGTGAGCATGAGCAGTGGGGAGGAGCAGAGGGAGAAGGAGAGCGAGAAAATCTCCAGCAGACTTCGAGCTATGTCCCAATGCAGGGCTGGATCCCTTGACCCTGAAATCACAATCTAAGCCAAAACCTTAGATTTTAGAGCTGGGTACTAAACCAACTGAGCCACCCAGGTGCCCCTAAATAAATAAATAAATAAATAAATAAATAAATAAATAAATAACGATATGTACAATACTTTTTGACCGAGCTGTGTCATACAAGCGGCTACTTACCAGAGCCAAGTTTAGTTGTTGAGTTACAAATGCTACCAAACTGGTGACCCTGGGAAGAACCACAGCTCCATAGAGAAGAGGTCCTAGAAATGAGAAAGGAAGACAGTTGATTAGACCATTGATTATATTAAAGAGAAAAGGAAATCTTTTATTTTGGGGGAAAATTTTTTCATCTTTAATGAAGAAAGTAGGCTTACATTTAGAGCGGGATAAAATGTAAGCAAGAATTTAACAATGCATTTCCTTAGCTGGAGGACATCTAGTGCATATATATATATATATTCCTTGGACATGTAATGTGTGGGCAAGCAAGTAGACCATTGAAACTTCAAATTTTCTCCCAATTTATGTTTATGTAGTTATATATATTTTTTTCTTTCAGGAGACTTTTAAATATGGAGGATAGCCTAACTAAAAAATTTTCTAGTTAGTAGTTCAGAATGACAGACCTTGTTATAATTAGCAAGGTCTTATAATCATGAAATCATACACTGAAGAACATGGAAAGACACATGACAGGCAAGCCATGTTTATTCATCACTAGATGATTTATATGGATTAATTCCATAATAAAAGTCAGGAAATTAAGAATTTTAGCTGCATTTAAGCATAATCCTCTAGGGAAATGCATTGCTAGAGGAAGAAATAACATTTGAAAACAGTTTCTAAAAATATGGTTAGTAGCTACTGTCATTAATATTCTAAAGCAATCCTCTGAGACCTAGCATAGACAAATCATTGATTTTTACATTTATCTTTCTTGGGACTTCTGTAGTCACTTCAAGGTGTCTTCATGTAATCTACTCATACCAGAGAATATTCTCAAGGATATTCTAAATAATTAACCTTCTCACACTGGAGTTCAAGTGTCTCTCTGTGATAAAGCACTTGAACACCTCAAAAGCATAATTATAGGCATACCCTTGAGAGTTGGGATATATCAACTTCTCAAAATGAGGGTGGATATTAAAACTGATATAGCAGAAATTAGTTATTATGAATTTTCTCTATTACCCGGCCTGGTGGATTGTGTTGGTGAAATAGAACTCTGCTTAAAGGAGTCCATGTAATTTCTGATCGCCACTCTAAATCCTCACCCTTGAATTTATTATAGTATCTCAAAGGCAAAGCCATCAAAACTGATTTGACTTCCTTTTTCTTTTCTCCCATTGTTGAATCAGTTTTGTATGAACATAAAGACACAACTAAAGTGAATTTTTTTTAAAAGATTTTATTTATTTGACAGAGAGAAAAACAGCCAGAGAGGGAACACAAGCAGGGGGAGTGAGAGAGGGAGAAGCAGGCTTCCGGCCGAGCAGGGAGCCCGATGTGGGACTCGATCCCGGGTCTCGGGGATCATGACCTGAGCCGAAGGCAATCGCTTAACCAACTGAGCCACCCAGGGGCCCCTAAAGTGAATTATTTTATAGATAAATAAGAAATTATTTTTGAGGAGAAAATAATGCATCAATTAAAAATAGTAGAAATTAATTCTCGGAGAATGGAATCACTTAACTAGGCAACTTAAAAATGTATGTAGGTTTCATAAATCTTAAAAATTGTGGGTTTAAATGTATGAAATAAGCAATTTTGAGTATTTGGTGTTTTGTCAGATACTGAACAAAAAGCCACTCTGGTGTTGATCTAACATATACGTGCACTACCAATATCTTGGTCTGTAGCTTCTAAAATGCAAAATGAAGGTTTTTATATTCTTTTTATGATTACATAAATGCTTCCAGCAATCGGTATACTTTCTAAAATCTCATTCTGCTAGAGTCGTTAAGAAGATTATTTCAGGGCGCCTGGGTGGCTCAGTTTGTTAAAGCCTCTGCCTTCAGCTCAGGTCATGATCTCAGGGTCCTGTGATCGAGGCCCACGACCGGCTCTCTGCTTAGCAGGGAGCCTGTTTCCTTCTCTCTCTCTGCCTGTTTCTCTGCCTACTTGTGATCTCTCTCTCTCTCTGTCAAATAAATAAATAAAATCTTTTAAAAAAAAGATTATTTCAGTAGAAATCAAGACTATCCTATAAGAGTGATAATTTTAATATCCTTTATCTCTAGCGCTAGTGTATGATAGATACACTGTGACAGATAAAGTTTTTAAATGATATATTTGGTCCAAAGCTTTTAGGAAGAGAGATTCTTAATAAACAATACACTCTACTTAAGGTTTTCTTAAATTTTCAAAATTTTTGATTCTAGCAGTTTGATTGTAATACTCCCATATATGGTATAAATAAGCTTATGTGTGAGTCGCAAGAAAGATCATTTAATATTATAGAATGTAACTTTCCTCAAAACCCTTTCAATGGCTTTTCATATCCTGCTAAATTATATGAAAAGTCTTTGCCATGTGTACAAAATCCTATGCAGCCTAGGCCTCCATTTTCTTTCTTTCTTTTTTTTTTAGGCCTCCATTTTCACCTTGACCTCATCTCCTACCTCATGGAACCTCAGCTTTTTTCTCCTAATTCTGGCTCCTTTATTTGCTCCAGAGTCTTTGCTCATTCTTCCCAGCTTCTTGGCATGCTTTTGACTAAGATAAGGCTTGCTGTCTTACTTCCTTCAAATCCCTGTCCCAATGTCATCATTTTCCCTAAGAACTACTATTACACACACACACACACACACACACACACACACACACACACTTGTCTAGTCTTTTTTACTTATCCTACGTTTGTATGTTGTTTTGTTTATAGTGCCCCTGACACATTTCTATGCCTATTTTATGGCTTCCATCTATAGAAGGTATATTTTACTAGGAAGAAATTTTATTTTTTCAATTCTTATATACCCAATGCCTAATGCAGTATCTGGCACTTAGTAGTTGTTTTTTTTTTTTTTTGATAAATAAATGGATGAATAAATGAATGAAATCAATATATTTTTAAAAAGATTTTATTTATTTGACAGAGAGAAACACAGCTAGAGAGGGAATACAAGCAGGGACGGTGAGAGAGGGAGAAACAGGCTTCCCATTGAGCAGGAAGGGCTTGATGTGGGGCTTGATCCTGGGTCTCTGGGATTATGACCTGAGCTGAAGGCAGACACTTTACAACTGAGCCACCCAGGTGCCGTAAAATCAATATTTTAGAAATATTTATTTAAAAAGATTTATTTAGAGAGAGATTGGGGGGAGAGTGAGTGAGCAAACATGAGCGGGAAGGGCAGAAGGAGAAGGAGAGAGAATCTCAAGCAGACTTTGCACTGTACATGGAGCCTGATGTAGGGCTTCATCTCAGGACAGGACTTGAGCCAAAACCAAGATTGTTGCTTAACAACTGAGTCACCTAGGCTCCCCAAATGAAATCAATTTTTAGAATCAAACATAAATACTGTTTTTCATGCTTGGTGTTATATCATAAAAATCTGCTTTATTTTTTCTTAAAAGTCTTCAATTCACCTACAATTATTTTTTATCATAGTTTTTTTAATAACTCTAATAAGGTAATAAATACCAGTCTGTAAAACACAATAACCATGCCCATACATGGTACCTAATTTAAATATCAACACATAGACCAAAACAAGAAACAAGAACTTTGGAAACCATTTCATAGGCTATAGTTACTCTCTGTAGTGACTTCTCTCCTTCAAAACCATAACAGAGGGGAAGAATGGAAGGAAGGAAGGAAGGAAGGAAGGAAGGAAGGAAGGAAGGAAGGAAAGAAGGAAAGGAAAGAAGGAAGGGAGAAAGGAAATTACACGTACTTTTAAACTGGACATGTTTTTTTTTTTAGATTTTTATTTATTTATTTGATAGAGAGAGAGAGAGAGAACGAGAGGGGGGATACAATCAGGGAGAAGTGGGAGAAGGAGAAGCAGGCTTCCTGCAGAGCAGGGAGCCTGATGAGACCCCAGGACCCTGGGATTGTGACCCGAACCAAAGGCAGATACTTAATGACTGAGCCACCCAGATGCCCTTGGAAATGTAGTCTTAAGGCTAACATTTTTCTGATTCCTACACTTGTCTAGGGTCTCTGGTTTGTATCACTCAATCTTAGGTTCTTTGTGTAGAAGCATTCAAAAAGCAATACAGTGAATATGCAGTCTTTCAGAATGTGATCATTATAAATGAAGGCAGTAATGACTAGTTATGGGAAATCCAGCCACTCTGCAATGACTGAACACAATAATCAATTTCTTTCCAGGAATGTGATCTTGTATAAGAAACATTACTCTTCAGTATGCACAAAATATAGTTTATATTCCTGATAGTTTTCTTAGTCATTTGATTTTTAATTATTTGTTTCAGTACTTCCAATAATAGCATATGTCACTCTCATATATAATAAAATGGAATCTAATTAAAACACATGCTCAAATTATATCCCTTGAAAACTTGTACTTTACTTAAGGTCTATTACATAATAAAATTTTAACACCTAATCATATATTATATAATAAAACTTCAGTACCAGAAGTTTATCTTCCAATGGACATCTGAGAATTTGTATTGGTAGATAAAATAGGGAGGTATGGATGCAGGATGATATCACCAAAACTGATGATCAAAAGATAGACCTAGGTTGTGGTATCCAGACAGCTGATGAGCCAAGAGTGGGTGTTAAGAGAACAACGTTTTCTGTAATTGACCTAAGTCACAATATATCCCAGTATGGTTTATTATTTCTAGAAAATAAGGCACATGACTTAATGGAGTAATAAGGAAGCAATTATTAGTTGTGATAAAGGCCATGAAAGAGGGGTGTTGCTGAGAAAATAAGCAGAGTTAGAATGAGAATGAGGATCTATTTCAGAGTGTATAGTCAGGGATGGCCTCTTTGAAAATGTAATGTGTACATTGAGACCAGAAGGATTCAATGAAGTCTGTCATAAGAGATACAGGGGCAAGAGTTGCCTGGGAAGAGAAAAAATGTGGGCAAAGTTCTCTAGCCTGGGAAGAACTTACTATTTCTGAGGAAGTAACAGCAGCTCAGAATATCAGGAACACAGGAAGCAAGAAGAAAAGAGGGCAAGGCAGGTAGAGATTTGTCATCCAGTCCTCCTTAGACTATGACCAGGCATTTGGGCATGATTTGGAGTCCAAATGAGAACACCATGAGTTATTAAAAGCAGAAGGCTATGAACTAATTCATGTTTTAATAGTGTCACTCTGGCTGGTGTACAGAGTTTTGATTGGAGAGGACCAAGAGTACACAGGAAGCTCCCTCAGGGGAGAGGGTATTGATCTCCATGAAGGGATGTTACTTGACAAAGGTTAAGAAAGATGGCCACATGGAGACATCTTTGGGAGGAAGAATTGATAGGCTGAATTGAGAGATTGGATATGGGGTATGTAAAAGTTCAAAATTGCTCAGCATAAAGGAAATGCTTAAAATATATTACTTACATCTATGACTATATGATAGGGTTTCTCAGTAATATTAAGTAAGCTTTTTATAGGCATCATACTATATGTTTAGATGTATTTTCTCATTTAATCATTACAATAAGTCTTTAAGTTCTTAGACATGAAAATAGGGTCAGAAAAATTGGTACATGGCTCTATCAGTAAGTAAGTTAGTAAGTCATAGAGTTTTGATTTATACCCATCTTAATCTAGAGCCCATACTTATAATTGCTACATTATACTATTGAATTTTTTTAGTATTGAAATTATGTTTCAAGAGATGCCTGGGTGGCTTAGTTGCTTAAGTGTCTGCCTTTGGCTTGGATCCTAGGGTCCTGGGATCGAGTCCCACATCAGGCTCCTTGTTCAGTGGGGAACCTGCTTCTCCCTCTGCTTACTGTGCCTGATGCTCCCCCTGCTTATTCTTTCTCTATCTCTCTCTGACGATAAAGTCTTAAAAAAGAATTTAAATTAAATTACCTTTCAAAACTTTAGATTAAACATGGTAGATTAAGCAGATTCTTTTTTGCTATCTTCCCAAACCACATTAATGTGACATCAAAATAATTTTTAAAAAGACAAACTCTCTAAGGCCACGTCGGGAAGAATTGATGGCAGCAATATAGAGATGTCAATAAAATTTTAGGAAACTGAAAGCAGGTGGTCCAGTTGCTAGTGTCTTGGTAGGCAGGAGGAAACAACATTTAGGCAGGGGGAAAGAATAGAAGGCAAAAGGATTTGTATTTCTAGAGAACTAGAAAGGCTCAGGATATCTTTACACTGGAGTGCAGGGATCAGTTGAAAGTCTGTACAGGAAGTAGTTGGGCTCTCAGGTTTCCTACTTAGCTCAAGTACTTCAGGTATTTAATCTTCTTGACCTTGGTAGGAGGTTTATAACTGGGGGATACTAAGCTCAAAGTGTTGCATAATCAAGGGCATGATAATCTCTGAAAGTGGAAGGGATGCATTACGTAGAAAGTGGTAGTCAACAGTGATGAAACCGTAGCTCCTGCACTTACTCAGCTACCAGAATGCCATAAGCCACTCTTACATCCATGAAGAAATCAAAGTATTGGTCCAGTTGAGATTTTGTGGTGCAGTCTCCCAAGTAAACAAGTGGGGTTTGATCTGATCATCCAGTGAGGAATACCCGTGGGCAACCCCTGCCCTTCACCTCTAAGCTTATACATATGTAAAAACTCCAGTGGACGGGGAATCAGAATAGATTGAAAATTCGAGTATCACTGGGCTTCACAGAAACCATTAGAAGGTAGAAGACAAATAAGAAAATGTTTCTGAGTATCTGAACAAAAATTATTTTCAATCTCGAATTCTATACTCTCCTGAGTTCTTAAGTATAAGAGATAATAAAGATGGACTGTATGCTGCATTTGACACTGCTGAGATGACACATATTTCTGTGGAAAGTTTGGGGCCAAATTATTATTAGGTACATATAAAAAATGTAGAAAGCAATGACTAAATTAATAGAAAAATGTTCAACAAGAAAGGAATTGATTTACTGGAATCAATAGTTGTGATACAATCAGTAATGCTTTTTTAGCAAAACTAATAGATTTTATTATATAAATATATAATCAGACTGGACAAGAAAGTGACTTATCATGCATTTGGCACTCACTTTTGTGAGATGCAAGTCACTGAGAAGTGAGGATAGTTTGGGAGTGGGTCTGATGAAATGTTGAAGTCCGATGTAAGCAGTTAAAGAAATTTGTTTATATTACTGTAAGTTTTCTGTGCATAAAACAGTTCTATCTGGACATATAAGAAGTTTGAGTTAACATGTTAAAACAGAAGTAAGTGCCAAGCTGACCATCACTCTGATAGCAGGTTCAGAATCTCATACTTAACTAAGAAGTATTTTATTTTATTTTATTATTATTTTTAAAGATTTATTTTTATTTTATTATTATTTTTTAAAGATTTATTTATTTGAGAGAGAGAAAGAGATAGGGCGTGCAAGTCGGGTGAGGGCTAGAAGGAGAGAGACAGAATCTCAAGTGGACTCCATGCTTTGCACAGAGCCTGATGTAGGCTTGATCTCACAACCCTGAGATCATGACCTGACCTGAAATCAAGAGTCAGATGCTTAACCGACTGAGCCATTCAGGTACTCCAAGCAAAATATTTTAAAATATTATGAGAATAAAGCTTATTTTAAAAACAATAAACTTATGCCATAACTTATTTTTAGGCTTAGAGTTAGGTTGAGTTTAACATAAACAAAAAACCGATGAAAGCAGAAAATTCAGATAATGTTAGATTTGAGTATTTGGTCACTTAAACCATCTGGTCACCAGTGATACCTCTTTCCCACTCTGCAAATGCCTACATTAGCTTTTGAGGTATATGGAAGAGATTGAAGATACGAAAATTTTATTATTTATTAGTTTGGGAATCCATAGAAGACAGGTAATCAAAACTTATCACATATATTCATTGCATACAGGTAAATAGTCAACAAAAAAGTAAATGGTCAATAAGAAGGAAAGGAATTCAAGTAAATGGAGAGAACTATTATTAATATAGTTAGGGACCTGAATGACACATTTTTTTTTTTCTATTTCAGAGAAGAGTTTTAGAGAAATTCTTAAGTATGGGGCACCTGGGTGGCTCATATCAGGCTCCCTGCTTGGTGAGAAGCTCGCTTCTCCCGTCTCCCCCTGCTTGTGTTCCCTCTTTAGCTGTGTTTCTCTCTGTCCAATAAACAAATAAATAAAATCTTAAAAAAAAGAAACTGTTAAATATGAATTTAATTTACACTGAACACATTATTTCTTTTTGATTCTTTTATATCTACAAATAATTAATTATTTATGCCCCAAATAGTTTGGGGGTGAATGTGCAATTGAAAGATAAGTGTTTGTGTATTTTGTTACACAAAAATATAAAGAGTGAAAATAAGGTGAATGATAATAGCTGTTTTTTTGCTGCCACTATTGAATAGATGTATTTAATTTAGTGTAACAAATATTTGTTGAGTACCAGATGTTATTGGAGATGCAAAGAAGAATATGTAATGTTGAGTGATAGAACATAGGAGAAAACTGTGGTACACAAGTGATTGTAATTGAAAGCATAATATTAGAGATAAGCAATGTGCTACATACTACAGGGCACATAGATTTCTAAACTGTACTACTTAGGGTTTCTGATTCAGTAAGTGTTGAGGTAGGGTGCCAGAATTTCCATTTCTAGCAAGTTCTTAGATGATGCTGATGTTGCTGAACCATGAACCCACAGGTAAAACATCAAATTTGGTTTTCAGGGTCATAAATATCTTTACTGAGGTGTTATTTGAGTGATGTCCAACATGATCTAATGGTTAGAATTTCTTCCTTCAAGTCAGCCACATGATTCTGCTTATTTTCTTTAAAATATTTGCTATTAAAGCCAGGATGACTTATATAAATAAAGGACATATTGAAAAGATAACATCCAAAGACAGGAACCAGAATAGTTCCACCTACTTAAAATCAGGAATCAATGAGCCATTATTTCATGAAGTTTTCCTAGTGATGCCCGATAGCCAGCCAATTTCAATCCTGGTGTAATTCTAAGAGTAGAGCGTCTCTCCAGCCTAGCTTGGAGCACACAGGGTCTCCCTAGCCAGGGTAAGACAAGGCAGAGATTAACACCCTTTCAAGATTCTGCCCTGGGAGCCAGAAGTAGTTCTGCAAAGTGCATTTAGGATGCCATGAATAGAAGAAGGGGGAATGTATGCCAGATGAATAAAAATAGTGGATGTCATTAAAATAGGTCACATTTTAATTGACAAACTAATAGAGGCTATGTTACTTCAGACAGAATTATAGGAGTGAAGGAGAGTAAGAACAATGTTTGGGATGTATGGAATAGTCTTTTATTTTGAAGCACAAAGGACAAGTTTATATCAGTGGGAAATAAGGAAAGCGAATGTAGGTTAGAGACACTTGAAAGGAGTGTTGAATTCAGGGAGAAAAAAAAAAGATACTGTTGATTTGTGTTGGAGAAGGTCATGCAACAATTTCTCCCATAATGTCTCTCTCATTGAGATGTGAACCCACCCCATTTAACAGCCTTTTCTTCTATTGATTTTAGGTCCTGGGATTCTTTATTTAAATTTCACTCGTATCAGATTCTCCATTCTTTTGCTCTGTTCTTGTTGGAGGAGGTCATCATTAGGACCAGATTGCTGGTTGACCTGGGTGCTAGATCCATAGATCCATGCAATCAGAGGCTCCTCACCTCATACCCCCCCCTCCTTGAAATGCACATGCAGCCCACCATTCTCACAGAGGGAGCTGTTTCAAGGATGGAGCCTTGAGACTATCTGGATGATACACAGACTAAACCTAGTTAAAGCCTCTATATAAACTTAATTATAAGAGTGTCACTGGTGGTGTGGAACCTATTCATCTTGCTGCCACCAAAGACAGTCCTCATGTTTGTTTCCTTACTAATTAAATTTACCACCTATCCATCTGCAGTGGCCTATCTCTTTCTTGGTCTCTTTCTGCCCTCTAAGTGTGGGGGCCAGTTTCAGATTTCACCTGGGGAACTTCTAAGATCAAGAGGCAATAATTATTGGGACATTTTTTAGCAGATCAGTGAGATGTTCAGAAAGCAGGAGTGTGATTCTTCCAGGCACAAAATACAAAAAGGAACCTACTTGGAGACTATTCCCAGATTCAGAAATCAGGTGAAAGATCTTAGGGCATTAACAACTGAAAGGAAAAAAAAAAAGGGAGATACATGCTTTTAAGATAGAATCTACAGGATAGATTGGCTGTGGGATTAAAAGAAGAGGAGGCATTAAACCTGAAGCCTATCTTGGAGAACATCACATACCGCGTGAGTGATTCAGTGGCTTCTAAAGTACTTTTTAACCCAATCATTTTGGAGCTTATGATTGCCGAGTCTGCCAAAAGACATCTGGAGCTCTGGAATTTTTACTGGGAAATAGTCCATCCTCGGTTTTCTAATGTTTCTATGGTTATGGAAATATTTGTTGTCTCAGCATTTAATTATGGTTTTAAATGTGCTAGTATTTTATTAATTTTTTTCTTATTTGTTTGGCTCGGCTTCCCTGGTCAATGAATTCAAATGTACATTTTATTTTAAGCTAAAATTTTGCAAGCAAAGACAGTCTTTGTGTGCAATTATATGCATTGGTACTAAGTGCATATGATAGTATTTTTGTTAAAGTTGTATTGAGGTATTATTAAAACATGAAGCTGATTGATTAATTTTGCATGATTAAGGAATAGAATTTGTCTTAAGTGACCACTTTATGACACACTTTGAATTTTTAAAAAGTATTTCCCAACATATGTAAGTGTAAATATATATTTTCTTATAGAAGTATATGGCTGAGAACACTGAATTAATATATTTTGTTTAATCTAGTGAAAAAAAGGCATTTGCTCTTGAGGTTGTATTTGGCTCCAGACTAGATATAACATTGTTATTAAATTATTTATTTCAGAGGACAGATTTTAATGTTAGAATGAAGGCAGATTAAGCAGATATTCCCAAATGTCTCAGGTATATTTGAGGATCTAAAACCAAAGCACAGGGGCTGATGTTTACCATCCTTGTTTTTAGGTACAGAATAAGGCTGGTATTATTAGTTGTTTCATCAAGTCACTTAACCTTTCTGTACTGCTTTTGTTATCTGTGCTACAGTAATAAATGTGCCTGTAATACATGAAGAAGTCAAAACAAAGAAACAAGAAATTTCTGCATTGTGAGATAGCATTCATTATAATTGTAATTAGATTTACAGTTTTTGAGGTAAAATCCTCAGACACTAGAGTATTCTTCTGTGAAACTAAAATTCTGTGCTTAAAAAATATCAGCAGAATATTGCTACTGGCATTTGTTTTTTCAGGAAAAGCAAAAACAAATGAAGGAAAAGTCTCCTGAAAGTCAGCCAGCTGCTCATGATACGGGTTTATAAAGTAGTTGGTTCATATTTCTTAGTTACAAATCAAGGGCAGGCTTTTGAAAGAAGTGCAAAAAGCTCAAGGAGCTGATACATCAGAGTTTAATCAAGTCTTTGAAGCAGCATTTCTTTGAAGCTTTATAGAAGTTATTTCATCGTAGTCTGATTTGTTTTTCTCTAATTCTGAACTGAGATTTAGTTTATGTTGGCGTTCTACCTGTTCACCGTCTGGTTGTACTAAGCAGGGTGCCATGAAAGTGGTTGTTTAGGGAAAACCTTCTGGAAAAGACTATCTGCCTCCTCGCCACCTATTAGTTGCTGTCTCTGGACCAGAGATTTTATTTCTTAGTGCTTCAGTTTTCTGATTTACATGATTTGAGATTATCCACCCTAAGGCTTTGTTGTAAAAAGGAAATATAAAGATTTAGTACAGTGCTTCTAAAATAGGAAGCGGTACATAAGAATTCGCATTTGGAAATTTAGACAATGGGGAATACACATCAAAAACTAAGCATTGGTTTGTGAATTCCCTGGAGTTTTACCCTAATGTAATTAATAATAATAATCCAGGCAATGGGAATGCTCTAAATTCATTATCTAACCTAATTCTCAGAGCGGATCTATGACACTGATATGGTATCTTCACATCACTAATAAACTGATTTGAGACACTAAATACTTGTCCAACCTCACTGCATTAAATGGTGGGATTTTGCTCCAAATTCATGTACTCTTAGAGATCTAGGGAGTAAGTGTTGTGCTATGCAAAATCTAAGAACTCTAAGAAAATCTAAGAAAAATTACCAGGGAAAATGAGTTATTAGTGAGGTTCATCAGATGATAGATAAAATGAGTTAGTGAATGGAACAACTATTTGTGTGAATGTGAGGCTATAGTCTTCGACTTTCTGATCATTTCTTCAAGAGTTTCCTCAGATGGGAGATGGTTATGAAAATACATTTGTGAGCACCTCATTCTTAGCAAAACATTTAATTTTCATTTCCAGGTAGGAAAACTCAAAACTGCTAAGTAATCCTCCTATATCTGCAGGAAGCTAATAAGTAATAAATGAGTTCATTTTTCACTTCCCTGAAAAATATGGTTTTGCTCTCAAAGAATGGAATGCATGTTACTTGAAAAGTAGTTTTCATTGAATTTTACCAGTCTTCATGTTAACATCTGAATCCCATCATTTGGCTGCACCTTCAAGATCACAAGAAGACTTTGAAACAGTGAAAGGGACTTCTGTATTAGGAAGAAAAAATGAGCTGCCTTTATCAGTTTCATCAGAGAACTGAGTTAAACTGACACTAATGATATTTTCTATTCTAGAAAAAGTCCAAATGTCTGCCCAAGTATATTTGTCACTCAGAAACATGGCAGATTAAAACAATGAAATCCACACATTTACATGGCACAGAGAAACAATTACAAAAAATCATTTCAAACCCCCTTTGTTCCTTTAAGTTTTATTGTAATTTTCCTCTAATTTTAACCACCAATTTAACTTTTATTTGTCACAAGAATATTGTTTTATCTATTTCCTTTTCCTTTTTATTGTAAGGAATATACATGCTACATATAGTCTGTTGGGAGTGAGAGGAACTAAAAGAATTTGGACAAGGTAGTAAATCTGGGCAAAAAACTATAACTGGTGATTAGGAGGTTATCCTGAATCAATTAATCCTATAAATAGTTTTGGGGGCACCAACCGTGTGCCAGTTAAAATTAGGTGCTAGGGACCCAAGAATAAAAGTATGGTACCTGTCTTTGTGGATTTAATAATTCAACAATTATAAGCAATTGAGTATAAAGTAAGGGTAAGTGATAAAGTGGGAATGGGCATTAAGAAGGACAAGAACAACTGCCATGTACTATTTAGTGCTGGCAACTGTGCTAGGTCCTAATATATGTTATTTAATTAATTAAGTTGGACTTAAGGGAAAACCAAGGAGTTGAGGATGTTTTAGTATGTTGCTATACAGCTGGTGATTCTAGCTGTGAGTAGAACTCAAATCTCTCCTCTTCTAAACCATTTGCTTCTTACACCGTAGCAGTGTTTACAGAATGTTTCTGACTATAACAAATCAGCTGGAGAATTTCTTAAAATACAGATTTATAGCCCTAGTAGCAGAGGTACTGAATCAGGCGCTTCAGGACAGGGGCTAGAGTATCTGCATTTTTTTTTTTTTTTAAGATTTTATTTATTTATTTGACAGAGAGAGAGATCACAGGTAGGCAGAGAGGCAGGCAGAGAGAGAGGAGGAAGCAGGCTCTGTGCTGAGTAGAGAGCCCTCTGCGGGCCTGGATCCCAGGACCCTGAAATCATGACCTAAGCCAAAGGCAGAGGCTTTAACCCACAGAGCCACCCAGGCGTCTGAGAATCTTCATTTTTAACAAGTATGTGTCAAATTTTTGTTTTTCTTTTAAAAATTATTTATTTTTAATCAAGCAAGTTTTAGAAGCTCTAATCATCAGCCTGCTACATTCTATGTTTATTATGAGGGACAAAGAGATAAATACCTGGATGAAGAAGAGAGGAATATACCTGAACACTTTGGAAGAGAACTTTTTTTTTTTTTAGTGTTTGACCTTGATAGGAACTTGCTAAATGGCAAAGGCAGAACTTCTGATAATCACTTGATTCAGAGTATTTTACAGCTTGCTGTTGGTAAAGGTAAAATAGATTTCCTGTCTCCCTGGGTTACCTGATCTCTATTTCACCATGATATGTCATAGATATACAGATGGTAGCTAGATGTATGGATACATACTAGATAGATAAACAGATGCATACATACATACACGTTTATACATTCAACATAATTTCTCATGATTAGCAACATATATATAGATGGATAAATATAGATGTATATTTTTCAAAGCCATATCTGAAACTTGAACATGGGACAACAAATGTAGATGAATATACTTTAATACAAAAATAAGTAAATTTTCTTTTTCTTTAAAGATTTATTTATTTATTTGACAGAGAGAGACCACAAGTAGGCAGAGAGGCAGGCAGAGAGAGAGAAGGAAGCAAGCTCCCCACCGAGTGGAGAGTCGGATGTGGCCTTGATCCCAGGACCCATGACCTGAACTGAAGGTGATAAAGTCCTGTGTCGACTGCCTCCCCAAAGAGGAACCGAGGACACTCAGGACACAGTGAAGTCTATTTCCAGCTAGCTGGGGGTCCAAGTTTATTTCCAGCTAGCTGGGGTCCAAGCATCCGCCTGGTGCAGCGGGTTTCAGCAAGGACCCTGAATGGTAGGGTCTAGGTGTTTATGCATTTCAAACAGCAAGCATGAGCCACATAGTTCACAAGTCAACTGCCCATTCTTAGTTTGCATCTAAATACCTCCCCAGACCCTTCCCTGGATGGGATATTAAGGGGTTTAACTGGTTGAGTGTCTCCCCTAACCTGGCTTGCCTTTGTTTTCAAGGGGCCATTCATCCATAACACAATGTTTTTATGAGTAAACAGGATGGTGGCTTGGATTCCAAAACTGGACCTTACATTCCCCCCTTTTCTTTGGGAATAGGTCAAATCTTTGACCTTTTTTGCTAAATAAAACCTCTTTCCCAGATCTATACTCCAAACTTAGTAAGAGCCAAAAACCCATTAAAATCTGCCATGACCAATTTCAATTACCCAGGAAAGGGTAGAAGAAAGGACCAATCAGAACGAATTGCACACAGATGGAAAAATGCTCATAGTCATTTTTAAACATATAAGGTGACTCAGAAGCTCCCATATAATTAGGCAACAATGAAAGTAACAACAGAATTATTGTCTTTTGAGTCTTAGCTTCAGTCCATGGTCGGCAGGGTCCATCGGCAATGGCGTCCATCTCTGGGAGGGTGTTTTCATCCTTTGTCGTGACATGCATGACTCCAGGTCCTGATGCCTTCTACTTTTACTGCCATGGGGTGGTCAGATTGACAGTAAATGGCCCCTTCCAGTGAGGTACCAGGTTTTCTACCTGGTGTTGGCACACCCAGACTAAATTTACATAGGGTGTGCTCTGTGTTTTATGGAGGGCGAAGGGAGGGAGATTCATCCATCCACCTCCAGTCTCAATTAGAATTAACTTCGTCAAGATCTTTTAAGAGTCTGGTTTATTTTTTTACTTGTCCGGAACTCTGGGGCAGGTAGGCACAGTGTAGCTTCCAATTTGTGCCCACGGCCTTGGCCAATGCTTGTGAGACTGAACTCACAAATGCAGGGCCATTATCTGATGGATTACCAGAGGCAACCCAAACCTAGGAATTATTTCCTCTAGTAGCCTTTTGGCTACCACCTTGCCATTTCATGTTTGGTGGAGAAAGCCTCTACCCAGCCTGAAAAAGTATCCACAAAAACTAACACGTACTTGTGTCCACATTTTCCCTGTTTCATTTTTGTAAAATCTTTCCAATAAACTTCTGGTTCCCTACCCCTCTCTCTCTTTTTCTCTTCCCATCCTGGTTCCTCCTGCAGTGTTCACCTGACATTGAGCACATCTATTTACCACATCCTGAGCCGTACACCCTAGCTTGGAGACCTGGAACTGTTTACATGCAAGTTCCTCAAGCTTGCACGTCCCTAAATGACTGCTTTGATGTATTTGGCTTACTATCTTTTTCCCCCAGTCCTCGAGGAAGAATTATTTTTCCTGTCCTAGATTTAGCCCTATCCCCTTTATAGTCCATTTTTTGTAAAAATTTATATAGCCCATTTTTATAAAAATTTTAAATCCTCCCACAAGAAAGAGATGGACTTACCCGTTACCTGGAGCATAACCCTGGACTTGGCAAGGATGAGGGGGGTTTCTAAGCCTGGGCTCCATCAGTCATCGTCCAGTCTCAGCAGCTGGAATGTAGGACTTGCCGGGTCAGAGATTCTTCCGCGTTGAGGTGCCAGGGATGCTCCAAGGCCAGGGCAGTCGGATTTCCAGTAGCCCATTTTCCAGCATTGAGGGCACACGTTTGGTTGGTTCCCTTGGGTTTGGACAATGACGGGCCCCGTGGCCTTCGATGCCACATTTGAAACAGGCCCCCTTTGGGCATGCTGGGCCCCCTTTGGACATTTGGCTCCCAGAACCAGCTGGCCACAGGGCAGTTACCAAGGTTTGGGTTTGGAGCTGGCTTTGCAGAAGCACTCTGATCTGCTCCCCATCTGCTTTTTCCAAGTTTAAGCTTTTCCTTTCGTTGACCATCTCCTATCTGCTTCTTCCCACTTCATGTAATGCCAAAACCTTAACTATTTTTCTAGTTTGCCTTTCATCCCCGTGTTGTTGAACACCTCTTCTGCTATGCTCACTAATTCAGCCAAGTTTTCCTTCTGTCTGAGGCTGACTGGCTAGTAAAGAGCAGGTTAATTGCTCTCTGGTTTTTGGGTGCCTCAGGGTCGATCGGGCTGTACATTTTATAGGCTTCAATAAGCCTTTCCATAAAAGCCCCTGGAGACTCATCCTTATTTTGAGTCATCACACAGATCTTAGATAAACTTATGGGCCTTCCTGCAGCCACCCGGAGTCCCCTCAACAGAGCCTGGTGGTATAAATGGAGACTCTCCCTACCTTTACATGAATCTCCTTGCAGATGAAACTTGTTTTGCAAGACGATCACAATTGTAAAAACTCAGAAACAGACCTTGCCAATGATCCAATTTGAGAGTTACCATAATAGGATTGATAAGGAAGCACAACATTTTGATGATCTTGTACTAGTACATTAAAACTTTAGGTAGGACACATTACCTCCAGAATAGTTATAACACCCATTTAAATGTAACCCAAGACTTCTCATTTGTTTAACAGTACTTCCCATGCGACTTAGCAAACTAAATAAAGAAGACTTCATTTATGATTTAAATCTTGGGAAGTATGGTAAAACCTTAGAGTTTTAAAGCACAAGCCTAAATAGGATTAAATGTAACACAGAAACTGGTTTCTCCGCAGGCAAAGAGAAAGCAACTGTTTACATTTTCTTATCAAGAGCAGACCAACAATGGGAGAGAACCTTGCCCTTTGAACAAAGAGAAAACAGAGTTTCAATCTTATACTTTAAAACCCATTCATTTCAATCTTGGTCCATACTGACCACATTTAAAATTCCATTCCAAAGTTTTCCCTCCAAAAACCTTCATACAACTTTCCTTTGCATTTGGATTTTGTCCCACACCATTTTTTTCCAAACAATCATCTCACTTAGGACAAAACTACCTTCTTTTACCTTCAACAAAAATGCATCCCCTTTCTTTATCCTTTTTTACTAATCTCCTACTTTTCCACATACAGAGTTGTTTTCCTTATTTCCATCAGTCTTAATTACAGTCAGCAGAATTTTGCACTCTTTAGAAACCTTAATCTCCAGTGAAGATTAAGGAGTAACCGATTGTAAATTGTTACACCAGAATTCAGTTTTCCGGGTTGGGCCACCCGTGGGAGCCTCCTGCCCCTGCTGGGCGGAGCCGCTGGGGCCTGGGCTGACACCCGCGCAGGGCCCACCAAGGCTCAGAGTGGCCGTTTCCCTCCTGTGGGCCTCCGGGTCCCCGGCACAGCTTCCTGCCAGTTGGTGGGTCCCACGGCCACAGTGCAGCACCTGACAGCTCAGAGTGCTGCTAACTCTCCGGCCATAAGTGCAGTCTGGGACAGTGGGTTCACTGGGCTTTCCTCCCATTGTGAATGGTGTCACAGACAAAAAGTGGGGCGCTCTCAGATGCTGTCCTGCTCACATCCCTCATGGGAACTTTGGGGCATCTTAGCTAAGGTCTGTCCATATAAACCCTGGACCAGGTTACCCCCGTGGGGGTAAATGACTGTTATGCCTTATGATGCCCTGTGAGACTCAGGGTGCAGTCCAATCAGACTCCATAGCTGAAGAAGTGGAGCCGTAGAGACACACTCACACACTCAGGCACTCTTCACATTCAGACAGGTTGGACACCACCGCTGGGTGCCCTTGACTAATGGGAGGTGATCAGGCTCCCCTTGCATCAAATAGGACGGGTCTTTGAACATAACTGCCTAGGCTAGGAGACTCGAACCCCTCCAGCTAAGGAACTCGAACCCCCGCAGGTAGGGGACTCGAACCCCTCCAAATAGGTACCTCCAGATAGGGACCTCCAGTCCCTCCAAGCACGAATTTCTAAGTTCTCCAGACAGAGGTGGCCAGTCCTCCTTCCACGGTCCTTTTAGTTAAACCTCCGTATCCTGGTCATCAGTTCTCCAGATGAGAAGCCCCCAAATGAAAAAGTCCAGTGTCGACCAGAGGACACTCAAGATATTGAAAATCACACACCGAGGTTTATTTCCAGCTAGCTGGGGGTCCAAGTTTATTTCCAGCTAGCTGGGGTCCAAGCATCTGCCCGGTGCAGTGGATTTCAGCAAGGACCAATTGTTTCTTTTAAGTAGTAAATTTTACAAACATTGACTTTTTTATAGAAGTTTATTTATTACCTGTTTAAATTAAAAATATAGTAAATGACTATAGAAAGTTTGAACCTTGGGAACTTATCTATATTCTACTTGTATTTATATATATTCATATATCTATAATATGTGTATAACTATATTCCCACCACCTTAACATAAAAATGAAATCTGAAGTATTTTATGTATCTTTTTATGTATATATTTACATTTACTTTTTTTTGTATTCTGCTGTGAAAAATTATTTTTTTTTCTTTGTCAACTAATAAACACAGAGTGAAGCAATCAAACATTATCAGTAGGGTTAAAATGAGACACAGTGTTACTCTTCAGCTATTCTCTGTATCACAAAACCAGCTTCTCAGAGGCAACTGCTTTCCCCTCTTGTAGCTGCTTCTTTTGATACTTGCTGTTACGTTTTTAAATAATAGACTTATATTGCTTTGGTGGATGCTGCCGTGGGCTGTGCTATGCAGGTTCCCCTTCTTAAGTAAAGGATTTGTTATTCAGATGTTGCACATGCCACGGGCAGACAGCCCTTAGTCAACAACCTCTTACAGGAATTGCCTCCCGTTAAGAGAGCTACCTCCCCTAAGATCAGAACCCCTTCCTTGTTTAGTCTGCATCCATTGATTTATCTGCAGGGTGGGACCAGGAGGATAGATGGATATAAAGGTCTCATTCTCTCCAGTCTCTCATCTCTACCTTGGGACTGTTCCAGAGGATCATGCTACCTCCAGACTGCTCTGAAGGGTCATCGCATTTATAGAGCAGGGTCACCTGAGATGTTTGATTGAAGGTTCATTGCTGCTTAATTTTTCCCTTTGCCCAATCCTGTTCTCGTTCTTTCCTTTCTATAGATGTTAAGCCGAAGAGAGATCCTTAATGACCTACAAGCTAATATCCATCTTAAAGTTAGCTTCCCAGGAAACTCACCCTCCATATTGCTACTTACTTATTTCTGTGTTTTAGATATTAGGTACTGACTTGTGGCTATGATTCAGATACTTATTTCTCATATCATAGAAACTGCCTACCCTATGTTCTGAATTCCTTTTATTCTCACAAAATTGCTATGTTAGAATTCTTTTTTTTAAAGATTTTATTTATTTATTTGACAGAGAGAGCATGAGCAGGGGGAGTGGCAGGCAGAGGGAGAGGGAGAACAGGCTCCCTGCTGAGCAGGAAGCCTATCTCAGAACTGGTTCTGGATCCTAGGACCCTGGAATCCTGACCTGAGCCACCCAGGCACCCTATATTAGAATTCTCAATTAAAGACTACAGTATATATTATTGTAACTAGGAAAATATTGCTCACAGTTTAATCAAGGAATATATTAATTTTTTTAAATATACAACTTTAAGAGTTAATAATTACCTAACCTTTTCATTTATTTTTCTAATTCTTCTCAGGTAAACCCAGATATCTGGAATCATTCAATACTATTTCCTAAAAGGCCAAACACATCACATGATTTATCTTTTCCCTTTTAGAACATTTCCATCCCAAAACACCCCACTGTTTGCCCCAACTTTTTGCTGTCCAGGCCTGTTACATGTTTATTATTCTGGGGTTTTCTTCATTATCATCTACATTTATAGGATCCTAAGTCTCCCTTTTTGTTTACATATGCATTTTGTTGGTGCATATCCTTCAGTGGATTCCTAGGAATAAGTGGAAGGGAGCTATTTTTCTGTCTGTCCTTTTATTATCTTTTCTTTTTCCTTTGTGCTCTGCATTTCTGTGACTGTAAGGGTTGGTCTAGATTTTTTTAATTTATATTTATTATGCAAGGCAATTGATTTGGGAGATTTTTTTCTTTTTTCTGTTGTTTTCATACATAATTTCTTGTTTTCTACTTGTGTTATTAGATAAAAAGTAAATTATTAGTAATTTGCTCTATAGTATTATTTAGATATTGGGCTTTCTGTAAGGATTTTTTAACTTTCTAATTTTCTTTTCTCAATAATGGTATCATTTTGTTTTATTTTTTATTTTTTTGATGATTTTCCTGATTGTTCTAAACTTGCCATTAATTTTTCAGTTGACATATTTTTAGTTTCCAAGTTATTTATTATTCCTGATATTTCCTGTATAGCAAATTGTTCTTGTTTTAGAAACAAAATTTTCCTCAATAATATTAATTAAATTCCTTATTAAGTTTTATTCTACTTCCTGCATTGTCTCTGTTTCCTCTTATTTCTCTTTGTTTTTCATCTATTTGCTCATGTGGCTTTCCTCCTATACCTAGTGGGTTCTTGGTTCATTGAAATTTAGAAGCGAGATTTAAAAAACTGCATAAAAGTCTCTTGTGCCTGGCAGAGCTTATCTGCTCATGGGTTTCACTGTATAATTATGTGATTAAGCCAACCTTTTGGGTGGGAATACTAAATTTTTGGCCTATTTTGGTATATGCTTTTTCCAAAGAAGAATCTTGTGATCGCTAACCTGGGGGAGGGGGAGAAGAGGAAGGCATATATATTTGGCTGATAGTATTCTGAGACCATGATCTTGGGGTGCACTATTTCTTATTTGCTAATATTTTATTTAGCATTTTTTTCTCAATTTTATTCAGGAGAGAGATTGTCCTCTAATTTTTCTTTCTTTTGATGCTCTTTTCAAGTTTGCATGTTAACGCTATTCTGGATTCATAGAACAACTTGTAATTTTTTTTCTATTTTATCTTTGGAATATTTTATATTAAAATATCTTTTTCCCCCCTTCAGTCATTTAAAAAATTCACCACTGAAACAATCTTGGTCTAAAGTATTATTGTGGGAGAATTGCTTATACAATAAGACATAATAGATATAAGACTTCAGATTTCCGTTTTTCTTTTTGGGTCTTTTTTTTTTTTAAGATTTTATTTATTTATTTGACAGAGAGAAATCACAAGTAGGTAGAGAGGCAGGCAGAGAGAGAGGAGGAAGCAGGCTCCTCACCGAGCAGAGAGCCCGATCTAGGCCTCGATCCCAGGACCGCCAAGACCATGACCTGAGCCGAAGGCAGAGGCTTTAACCCACTGAGCCACCCAAGGGCCTTGGGTCAGTTTTGGTAGGTTTTGTTTTTCCAAAATATGGTTAGTCCATCTAAGTTTTCTAAATTTTGGTATAAGACCTTCAGATGTCTTATTATACTTTTTTAACTGTTTCTTGGGTTGTCTCCTTTCTCACTCCTGATATTTCTGCTTTATTTCCTCTTTTTTAGTTCAACTAGATGACTTAATAGGTTTATTAGTCTTTTCAGAGAATGGAATTTTGCCTTTTTGTTTCCCTCTTATGTTTGTTTTTTATTTTATTAAATTCTGTTTTTATCTTAATTATTTCTGTCCTTCAACATTCTTTGTATGTATTTTTGAAATGAGTCCATGTTATATATATTTTAATACCAGATAAGACACTTAATTTTGGAAATTAAATAATATTCTAAATTCTGTTCTAAGTGATATTCTAAATTCTCCTAATCATCAGGTTTATCAGAAAAGACATCCAATGGGAAGAAGTTAAGCATATAATTTGAACTGAAAGATGAAAAAGAAATGTAAGAGTTATTTCCACTTGTGAAGTTTTCAGGATTCTCAACATTCTGTCACTCTTAGTCTAAGAACTAAACAAGCTAGATAAACTATAAAATCATTAAAAAATTTTTATGAGAGTTGAAAACACAAAGAAACTTAACTGGTCAGAATTCCGGAAAATGGTAAGGACTACGTGAGAGAGAAGACCATCCACATTGTTCTCATTTCAGGTGGGATGATAGACAGAAAAGAGTATGTCCTAGATAGGGTTAAAGAGAAATCTGCCAAATCTTAAAAGAAGTTTTAAAGGCTACATGAAGGCTACATGACAAATTAGAATTATGGGGAGCTCCAGCCACAGACTAAATCTACCCACATTCCAACTTTTTCCTTTAATGTCTCCTCAAGACTCGGGAGTAATATACCAAAGGCTGGGAACAAAGGAGGAGAGCTGAGATATATGTTCTCAGCCATGCAGAGATTCTCTGAGAGTCAAAGCAGCTTCCCTTTGAAGGTGAGGTCCTGGTAGAAATGCTGAAATTCATCCGAGGAAGTCTGAGCTCTTGGTCTGACTTGAGGCATGTCCAGAGAGCTGGGAGTAATCCATGGGCAGTGCTCTAGGTTTTCAGCTATGAAAGACTAAAAGTGAGGAAGGAGAAATGAGGGAAACTGCACTGAGTCTTCACTGAATGTAAAGTATCCACATTTCCAAGGCTAGAAACAGTATAGCAGAGCAGAGAAAATCCAAATAAAGAAAACCAGGGGTGCGGACATAGAGAAAAGAGAAAAACACTGATGTAAAGGTTGGAAGACAGGCTCTGAAGGAAGTGATACCGCAGTATGGGAGCTAGTATCTTAGATGTAAAGTTCTAAGAGATCTCTTCAATCTCAACAGTGTTCAGACTCCCCAAACCTCACGAAGGGAAAATCATGGGCTATCTTTCAAAATATTTGAAGAGTGTGTTAAGCTGATTCAGGATGAAAGAGTTTGTTCTGTAGTGTTCCTTTCTTTTAAAGTACTTCACAAATTTTGGTGCCAACATACAGAATGTGTTTTTAATCCTTAAAATTGGTCGAGTCCTCCTTTATGGCCTAGCATAGGTCAAGTTTTATAAACATTCTACAAGTATCTGAAAACAATATATATTCTGCAGTGTTATTTTAGGGTTCCATGGTCCATTTTATTAATTGTGTTATTAGTTGATCTTTTGTTTGCTGGTTCCAGCAGTTACTGAAATGACTGAAAGACTCCTAACACAATAGTTCTTTCCATTTCTTCTTGTGTTTTTGTCAATAAAGGCTAATATATTTTGAGATAATATTACAAGGTACTTACAGATTTGGAATTGTTTTACTTTATCATTATGACATGTCCTTTTTAAAAAACTTCTAATAGGGCCTCCTGTCTATTTTGTTTCCCATTAATATGAGAACACCAGGTATCATTGATTTAGTGCTTGGATGGTTTTTCCATGGTCTTATTTTCAACCTCTTTGTGTTCTTATATTCAAGTTCTTTTGTAAGCAGCATATATTTGAGTTTATATTACTTAGTGTTTATTTCATGTGTTTTTTCTTTTTCTTTTTCTTTTTTTAACTTTCTTTTGGATTAACTTGCATTTTCTATGATTCCCTTTATCCTCTATTAGCTTGTGGGTTAGAGCTTCTTTTACTATCCTTTTTCCATGTGCTACAACCTGGAAGTAGATGTGGGATTTGAGTCATGCAATATTTTTTTCAAGGGTTGGTTAGGCACCTCGCCTTGGAATGTCATTTTCTTTCTTTCTTTCTTTTTTTTTTTTTTTTAAGATTTTATTTATTTGACAGAGAGAAACACAGCCAGAGAGGGAACACAAGCAGGGGGAGTGAGAGAGGGAAAAGCAGGCTTCCTGCGGAGCAGGGAGCCGGATGTGGGACTTGATCCCCGGTCTCCGGGATCATGACCTGAGCGGAAGGCAGTCGCTTAACCAACTGAGCCACCCAGGTGCCCCAGGAATGTCATTTTCGATAGTATCTTGGATACTCAGGTGAGATGTCAAATGTAGTATCATGTGCAGTAGGTCCTGACAGACGTGTTGCAGGAGTGCTGACAGTCCTGACTCCATCTTGGCCCTCTGTCTTGGGCTCCCCTCTGGTGCACAGGTGGTTCCACTCTAGATAACTCGGAGAGATGACTGGAACACAGACTGCTCCACTTTAAATAAATAGTAGAGATCCACCGGTGCCTAGATAGTGCTACTTTAGATAACTACCTTTTGAGCTCACCGCCACGCCCCTCGCTGTGGGTTGAAGTCCAGGCTTCACGGAGAGTGGGAGGATGGTAGGTGTGGGGGATAGCTGCGTAGCGTCCCTCATCTTCAGTCTGCCTGCCTGCCCGTCCTACAGTGCTTGTCAGTAAGTTACCCTGAATAAAACTGGGTGTAAATGTAGAGTGGCTGGCTTCATCTTTTCGTGTTAAAACGCCTTCTCGATCTGGAGGATATGTAACTGACCATCCTCCATCTTCTAACATAAGCTTTGTATTTTAAAGCCACAAAAGCCCCAGAATTGTTATACCCATGTTTGGTGTCAAATTACTTAGAAAATGGGGAAGAAAGTGAGCTAGGAAACCGTTCCTGAAGTTTCATTGTAATGCAAGGGTGATGTTTAGATGCAAATGGAATTTTTTTACGTTGTGTGAATTATGGATAGTTGGTGAAATGTAGGGAGGCACTAAATTTGACCATCCCCAGCTCCTTCTTTAACACCCCTGCTATGTCCTTATTTAGACTTAATTATCACTTGCTTGTGGAAATTGACCTTCAGTTGGCTCAGGTTTGCAACAATCACCACAGAATGTTCCGGGGTCATTATTGCTGAATCAAGTCACCAAAATAGTTAAGAGGAACAGAACTATCAGTATCAGAGTGTGTTTTGGGGTCTTGAGAACAGGGAAGCTTGTCTTCCACCTGGGAGTGCTGCCCAATTTCAGACTCTAGTGGCTTTCTGTGTGAGGTCATCTTTTACCTGCATTAAAGTAACTCATTTCTTTTTACTTTCATAGTATTTCTCAGTTAATCACATCACTGTCAGGTTGTAATAACAACCACATATTTTATTAAGTGGTTTCAATCGTAACACTTCATTTTTTAAAAACACTTCCCCCTCATTCTCAGAGTTACTCTTGATACTTCTTACATTTCAGTCATAGCTTATTTTCATCTCTAATCTGGCTGCTCTCTCTATGCACGTAGCCATGGAAACCATCACAGAATGCCTGCATTTTACCAATCATGGTATGAATTACAGGCCATTACAATTGTTATGTTACTGTTCTGGTAAGAGTGCTGCATTTTCACCTATGAAAAGGGTTATGACTGCTATTAATTCTAAGAGGATTTTTGGTAGTTTGTATGAGAGTGGGTCAGGAATGCTATGGTCTTCCCCTCAATCAGTGTCACAATGAGATAAGTCATTATTGGATAGCTTTAATAGCTGCTTTTAAGGTTACTGTGAATGGCTATGTCCCTAATTAAGATTCTTGATTCCATTCTAATTTTCCATTAAATATTAAACCTCACAAAACTCCCTTTAGAAATGGGATTCCACATATTTGTGAGACATTTACTTTGTGGTAGAACTGTGCCAGGTGTTACAGGCACTAATTTCAAAGAGTAATAGATTGAAGCAAATATGCAAATAAGCATAACAGCAGAATATAGAGTATTAATTAGTCAGGGACCAATGAAGAAAATAGAAAACACTCTTAACATTTTTAAGATAGGGAATTTAATACAGGAAATTTGTTTCCAATTAATGAAAGAGGACAGTGAAGCAACCCAGCAATTGAGTAGAACAAAGGGTGCTACCAGTCTGTGGCTGGACAGACAAAAGCAAGAGCCAGTATTATTGGAGCCTAGAGACTCAGATCATTGGGTCAGTGAGTAGAAGATAAAATCCAGGAGAGCCCGTCTGGGAGGTGCTAAAGCAAGGGAAAGTTTGCCACAACAGCTGGCAGACACAGCAGCAGCATAGAAAGAGAGGTCAAACTTCTGGCTTTTCTCTTCCTCCCAGCCTCAGTCTCTCACCATTGCTTTCAACTGGCCAAACCCAGGTGAGGGTCTTCTGATATAAAGCCTGTGAATGCAAACTGCAAAGATCCTCTCTCATTAGGACAAGAGTGAGAGAACGGCAGGAAATGGATCCAAAGGCAAACTGGCCCAGCACTGATACTGAATGCTACAGAAGTTTCAATAGAGGGGTAGTTGAGATGAAATTACTGCAAAGTTCTTTCCACAGGCTACAATTGTCTCTATTATGTATTTGAACCGCATCTTAAATACAGTGATCAATTTCCACTTCATTGAAAAGGCGAAGTTTGAAAATAGGTAACAACTACTATAAGATGTTGGCTTGTGCATTTGGTCTTGATCCCTTTCCACAGACATGTTCTTCATCTTTAACCTTAGTCCCTGGCTGAAAACTGAACAGAATAAGACCTAACCATGCTCTACCTACCTACCATACCATAACAGTTTAAGTTGGTAAAGGTAATTTGTAATATCAGGAATTGCTTCTGTTCAAAACAAAACAAACAATTGTAAAATACACACACACACAAACACACACACACCCATAGTTGATCATAGATAATTTCATAAATTTTTGTGGTTAGGTAAGTTATTTTGTATTATATGAATCTATTTATGTTAAGGAATATACTAAACTATATAATGCAACGTTTTATCAATGCACATATAAGGATAGCTGTGCCTATGAGGATAGAAGCAAAATTTGGAATATTTTTAGGAAAGATAATTACACATACCAACACATACTCAAATATGAACAGTCTACACTTAGATAATAGGACAACAAAATTTAATTGTTTGGGGATGTCAGAGTCCCCAAATTTCCTAAAATTTCTTGTGTTATTATAAAGTAAAAATTTTAAGATATGCTGAACCCCAGATTCACTTCTGTTTGATACTTTAATTTTTTTCTACTTTTTGCTTTTCCTTTACTCATTTCCTTCCCAATTATTCTAAATATGAGTGTATCCATTATTTGTATTTAGTTCTTTACTTTATACTTCCTGGCTATGCCATTCTTCAGAAATTTCATCCTCTGCTGTGGATTTAATTATATGTGTACAGATACTTTCCCAAGTATACATCTTTAGTTCTGAATTCACTCCTTTGTTTCTGTGCAGTATCTCCAGTGAAATGCTACCATCTCACTCGGGATATTCTGCCATCATTTGGAATAAAACACTTCAGTATCAGTAAGGGTTCAGGCAGGAAACAGGTGGCATACTCGAAGGTTAATTGAAGAGATTAAGTGAATAAACTATTTACAGTGGTGTGGGCAGGAGTAAGGGGATTTTTTTTTTTTTTTAAGGCATGCTGATATACCCAAGGACTAGCAATAGCAAGAAATTCACCACCTCTCAGCCTGAATGTGTGGGGAAGAATGTTTTCTGGAACCTGGAGGGAACTGAAGCTAAGACAGACAGATGTCCTGAGAAACACTGTGGCCGTGGGAGAGGAATGGAGTCCCTGCTAAAACCGTGGTCCCTCTTTTGGGACTCCGTACTTGGCCTCTGTTTTCTCCTGCCCTCTTATTTTGGGTCCTGTCATTGGTCAAACCTAACAGAAATTCAGAGGACAAGAGAACATAAGTCTATTCTCCCTGAGGAGACTGATCAGCATGATATCTATATGCGTAATGTTTTGCTGGTGGTTTTGTTTTGTTTTGTTTTACCAAGGGGAGACCTATCAAGACATCAAGCTTTTCAGATAATCTTGGATGGCAACTTCCAAGGCTACCCATCTGGTTTCCTTCTGTCCAGCTCTCTAGTAATGAAGATGCAATCTAGGGAATCACCAGCATTAGGAGACACTGTAGAAACATGAACAAAGCCTAGAGATAGAATATATGAGAGTGAAATGCAATGGAGAGTCAAATGAAACAAAGCTTGTGGAGTGTTTATTGCTCATCTGTTTTCTGTTCATAGGGATACAGAGAATCTGGTGAGCTCATGTCACATCAGATTCAAAGACTTGAGCTGGTACAGGCGATGGGTTAACAAGACTGAGCAAGGCAGTCAAAAGGTGAACATGAATAGAACCTGCAGTCATGATTATAGGAATGGTATAAAGCATTAGATGATAGGGGACCTTGTGAATTTTTTCACAGGAAACAAGACAGGAACAGACAGAACAGGGATTAGAGAGGATAAGCAGGTTCAAGTGAGGTGATCTGAACACAGAAATTGGTACATCATCTGTGAAGCATCCTAGAAAGCTACTATAGAAAAACACACAATTATGTGTATTCTTGATACCATAAATGTGTGGGTTTTGAACTTAAACCTAGATCCTGAAATGTGTTTGACAATCCTTTCATGTCTCTCTTGAACATCTACTTGCAAGACTATTCTAAATCTTTACTATTCTCTTCAGGCTCTCTACTTCATCTGTGATCTTCAATCTTCTTATCAGGGGACATGTTCTCCAAACTCCACACACACACAAACAAAGCAGACATCAACTTGGAATTTATTCACCTCTCCTACCTTAAAGCTTATCTGATTTTTTTAATGTTGTCTTTTCCTGTAGTCTATACAATAAGCAGTATTCTTCCTTGACTGGCAGCTCTGATCTCATTTCTTACCATTTTTCTGATACTTTGATCCATCAGTTGATGAGTTTTTTCTCTCCTTTACTGTCAGCATTTACCTTCATATTACTTCTTCTAATTAGGCATATTTAAAAATTAGCCATGTTAAAAAAAAAGATTTCACAGACCCCCACCTTGCTTTTTAGCTATCATTTTATGTTTTACTTCCTCTAGAGCCAATCTTCTTGAAAAGGTATATTATTTTCATTGCCACCTATTTGTCACCTCAAATTCATCCCCTTATCTGCCCCAGTTTGGCAACAATTATTCCACTGAATCTGTTTTACCAGAGCTCATGGTTGAATTCTGGTCTCTGACTTTAACCAACACATCAGTCTCATGGCATCCCACTTAATGCTGCCTTGAATGAACAACTGTTTACTCTCTTCTTCATAGTCTCTCTTCTTTCATTAAATAGCACCTTTTCATTTTTTATTTTTTATAATGTATTATTTCCTTCAGGGGTACAGGTCTATGAATCATTAGTCTTACACAATTCACAGCACTCACCATAGCACATACCTTCCCCAGTGTCCATAACCCAGCCACCCTATCCCTCCCCCCTCCCCCCCAGCAACCCTCAGGTTAAACAGCATCTTTAATATCAAAAATAAGATTTTTTTTTTTTTTAGAACAGTGCTTAGGCATCTAAACACTAGACTGGTGTATAAAAACAATTTGTAGGTACAAAGAAAAGATGACCTGTGAGGAGTTGAAGGTACTGGTGGAAAAGTAGTTTACTTCATCAGCCATGGGGTTCAGCCTGGCTAGGGAAAAAAATGAGAACAGGTGACACTGAAAAAAGTTAGAGAAATTAGGTTGTGTGAGAGGGATGAAAGTGAGGAATTGGTCTGGATGCTTTCTGTAGAAGAAAAGATGCATTGACTTTGAAAACTATGGTAGCAGAGAGGGATTTTATTACAGGTTTACAAATGTACCAGGAAGCAGTTCTGGGTAATGAAAAGTGCTAGACTGGGCACCAGAAGATTTGGTGGAGATTCAGGTGAAGAGTTTAGTTTGAAACGGTTAAAAAAATTGTGAAATTATGCATTTAGGTGTTGAATGGGTAGAACATGAAGACTTCGTATTAGTCTTTGGTGATGGGAAACAAACGTGAGAAAAATGGAGCAACTAAAATATGGAAGCCTGTCAACAAACACTAGTAGAAAAATTTGACAAGAATTGAAGGATTCATTTTTTCTTTTTTAAATATTTATTTATTTGACAGAGAGAGATCACAAGTAGGCAGAGAGAGAGAGGAGGAAGCAGGCTCCCCGCTGAGCAGAGAGCCCGATGTGGGCCTCGCGGGCCTCGATCCCAGGACCCTGAGATCATGACCTGAGCTGAAGGCAGAGGCTTTAACCCACTGAGCCACCCAGGCTCCCGAAGGATTCATTTTTGAAACTTCTTTCTTGCCACCAACTCAGAATGAGTTCTTCTTCTTCTTGGTTGTTTTTTTTTTTTTTTTTTTTTTTTTTTTTTTTTTTTTTTTTTTTTTTTTTTTTTTTTTACTGACAGTTATCCCTACACAATTCATTTAGCATTAGCAGCTGCCAGTAGTACTCTTACTTAATACCTCTTTCATGTATGCCTGTGATTTCATCTTACAGATAGACTGCAACTGGGATGCCTGGGTGGCTCAGTCAGTTAAGTGTCTGCCTTTGGCTCAGGTCATGATCTCAGGGTCCTGGGATTGAGCCCCATGTGGGGCTGCCTGCTCAGTGTGGAGTCTGCTTCTCCCTCTCCCTTTGCCCCTTCCCACCACTTGTGCTTCTTTCTCTCTCTCAAATAAATATAAGATTAAAAAAAACATAAATAGACTGCCATCTTTTATTTAGGTGGGAAATTTGTATATTATGATTTTTTTTTCAAGTTCTGTGTGCCTAGGACAGTGTCCTGACCACTGTGCTATGTTTTCCTTTAAATATTTTTTTTAAAGATTTTTATTTATTTGATAGAGAAACACAGCCAGAGAGGGAACAGAAGCAGGGGGAGTGAGAGAGGGAGAAGCAGGTTTCCTGCCGAGCAGGGAGCCTGATGTGGGACTCGATCCCGGGTCTCCGGGATCATGACCTGAGCCGAAGGCAGTTGTTCAACCAACTGAGCCACCCAGGCGCCCCTCCTTTAAATATTTTTGACCAGTTCATTAAAGATCATATACTTAAGTAGTCTTTGAGTAGTACTTTCTTGATTATTTAGAAAATGTTTATGACAAAATGTTTGCTTTAGAGCAACGTCATCTCTAACAAATTTAAGTCATTTTTATCAGTGATGCTAATTAAACAAAATCTTTCTCAGGTAACCTATTGATACATATTGGTGTGTTAAAATAATTGAGAAAAACAGTTTTAAGTTTCACATTTATAAGTTTTGTTTGAATTGTCACCAAAATTTTGATAAGATTTTTTAGGGGGGGTAGGTTATGATAGTCATGAATCTTTGAGAAGGAAACAGCTGCAAATGTTAGGGGATGGTGGAAGGGTTTAAGAGTAGATTCTGTTTCCTTTTGGAGACAAAAGGGAGAGAAATCTGTTAGCTCAGCAGGAGAAGGTTGTTTTGCAACTTGAAAAGCTTTTGATTCTCTTTTTTTTTTAATTCATTTTTTTTTTTTTTTAATTTGGGAAAGAGCTGAAAAGCTATACTAACAGAAATTGTGGAACCAGAGAAAGTCAAGTTTTTAAAGGTAGACTAGAAACACAACCAGGTTGGAGCCAGGTACAAGGACATTTCCAGCAAAGCAAACTGTACATACACAGCAAATTTTGACCCCTTATTGGGCTGTCCTAGGATTCTTCATCCCAGGAAGCTCTGCAAAGTAAAGATCATAGTCTTAACATTTTACTGCATTTGGTCCTGAACCCAGAAATCACTTAAGCTTAAAAAGACATTTAAAAATATCTATACACAATATTCTTTTTCATCTAGCATTTAAAGATATTAAAGCGTAAAATGAGCCCACATCTGCCTTAACTGCATTTTCATTTTTTTTAAAGTGCTTTGTTTTGAGTATGTGAAAAATAAGACTGATTTTTAAATCCTTAGGGAGAAAATTGCTTCAAAAAGCCCATTTCATTCTTCAAGACTATTATTATGGACCAAAACATTAAAATGACAGAGAGTTGGTGGAACAATAAAGTAAAGGTCAGTCGGCATGATGCTAACTTAGTCAAAGAAAGTACTTTGCAGGTAAAAGCATTTCTGCTTTTTTTAAAAAAATGAAAATGGTAAAGAAAACAATTCATTCACATGAGGTTCATTTGATTTTCTCTAAGAAATATAGTTTATTTTTGCTGCCTGAGCTGGGAAGCCTGGAGAAATCATGGTGAGCTGCTATTTGCATTTCACAGGTTGACTGATTGACTGACTAATAGCCACATCTTGCTCTGTAGGGGGAGAATAAGGGCAAAAAAGAAAAAAAAAATAAGTGTGCCTGTGTGTCTGTGTGTGTTTCCATGTAAACCCATGCTTGTGCAAGATCCTGTTTGTAGCAAGCCTTCTTCAAATATTTAAAAGATAGTTTTGGAAAATAAGGAATGGGCTGTGTTAGCAAGATTATGAGGTTGTGCATTTTAAATGAAAACAGTGAGCATAACTTTTCACTTATTCATGCTACAAATATCCATTAAACAACTGCTTCGTGCTTGGTAATATGCTCTGTGCTGAGGATAGAGATGAGGAAGCAGATTCTCAGTCTTCAAATTGCTTACAAGTGTGTTTTATATAAATGTTTGAAAATTTTTTCAAGGTACTTTGGGGAGCAAGGTTAAAGGGCAGGGAAGGTTTAAACCCCTAGGATGGCAGTGGGAGCTGGAAGGCAACGTAGGGCGAGAAAGATGAGCAGAGATGGAACATGGAGGAGGAGTCTTGTAACACATTGTGAGCGATTTGGAAGTCCAAAGCATGGATTCCTACAATCTTCATTCTTTCCCTGTTTTGAAGACCTCTTTGTCTTTGCCTCTCTCAAAATAATGCATTTACTTATAACACTAAACAACATGACATTTTACAAAAGGAAACTGAAATATGAAAAATTCCAATTGAGATGTTTACAATTGAATCTGACACCATCAAAATAATATATTAAGCGCACATAGGCTTTAGAAAAACATTCTAAATTGGCTGTTTCTTTCTGGGTCTGAGTATTACCCATAGTTCAGTTACTTGTACAGTGGAATGAATTTGTCTTGAAATGCATACATCTAAGAGGGAGATATGCTTTATTGAAACCTAGCATTGCTACCATGCTTCTGTTACTCACTTCCTGAAGCATGCATTTGTTTCCTTAAATATTCTTATTTGCATATTTTCTACTTCTACACTAATTCACTTTAATAAGAATTTTATAAACCAACGAATTCTATGTCCTAGCTTTGGAGCTTCTCGTAGGCAGTACTAGATCTAGCAGACACACAGCTTCTTTGTTCCTTATCATTGTTCCATAATGTCTTGATTATGACTTGTAAGGTCTATTTCTTTAACTAGTGCATTTTACTTTCAGCAATATTTATATGCTTGTATGTGTACATGTGTGTGTATGTGTGCATGTGTATGCATATGTAATTTGCTTTTTACTTTTGCTTTTCCCCCAAGGGCGATATTTATTTATTATTTTTTATTCATTTTTGTGAGAGAGAGGGAGAGCGAGTGTGAGAGCACACACGAGCACGGGGAGCAGCAGGGGGAGAGAGAGAAGCAGACTCCCTGTTGAGCAGGGAGCCCGATGCAAGACTTGATCCCAGAACCCCGGGATCATGACCTGAGCTGAAGGCAGAGGCCTAACCAACTGAACCACTCAGGTGCCTCCAAAGGCCATTTTTAAAAAAGTATTTTGGCAGAAAGCAGTTAACAAATTAGCATGCAAGTGATACTGCATGGATATTCCTTATAACTGACTAAGGATTCTCAGCCTGACTCTTGGAGATGTCTTTGTTTTCTATCTTATCACTGAATGCAGAAAGATCCTCAGGCCAGTCTTTGTTAGCAAAGAAAATCTAATGGAAGAACATGCTTATTTCTGAGTGTCCTGCATTCTCTGTTCTTGGATGTCTTGCTTTACATATAACCCCGGAATTTATCAGGATCACCTGGTCCAGTGTCCCGCCTCAGCCCACATATATGTGCAGAGAGCATACATACATTTGGTCTCCTATGTACTATGCATACAACAAGGAAAAAAGTTTTTAGAAGACTGATGTTTAGAATGATTGTGTAATACACTGTCCAAGCAGGACACTTGAGAGACAAGGGGAACATAAGTCACAGTTCTGGAGGGGTATAGTTGTAAACCAGGGACTGTCCTGTGTGAGCTGCAGTATTCATTTATGTTAGACTCTGATGCAAGCCTCACTTGTGGTTCATCCTCTGCTGTATGTTCCATGGTGAGCATTTTGGGGGTGAATGCTTCCATCTTTACATTTCTTGAAAAATGCCGCTGACTTCTCATTTTATAGCCTTACTAGTTGGCTTATTTCTATATCCTTTAAATAAAAAAACTTTGTCCATATCTGCTTTTTATTCTGTCAGTAGAAGCCTGCCATTGATATTTTTGGAAATGGGATTTGTGCAGATAAGATTTGCATGTATATAAATACAAAGAATTCGGACATGGGGCAAGTTGCTTAACCTCTCTCTGACTCAATTTGTCTATAAAATTGGATGATAGTAGTATCAATCTTAAATCTGTTATATTTACTTAGTATATATTAACTATATTAGAGTTCTTTGGATGGTTAATGGAATTAAATATATTTGAACTTTAAACAGTGTCTGCCATGTATAATGCTTGGGATAATAATAGAAACAATTATTCTTATCCAATTCCTCTTTGCCTCCTTCACAGTCCTAGAATCTGTGTTCTCTCCTCAGATCTACTTAGGAGATCTGAAATGGTACTTATGTGTTCACATCCTCAGATTCTTCTCAGTTACAGTAATTTTTCACAGAATATACCATTTTCTCACACACCAGATTCATTATTGTTGAGATATGTTTCTTATTTGTCTCTTTGTGCCTCAAATTCACGAACACCGCAACCTTAGGGAAGCCTGTAAGAAACACCCAGATTCATTACAGTGATTTGCTGTCTCCACAGCTGATGGTCATATCACTTTTCTTTTTACCTCTAAGGGATACAAGAGAAAGAAAACAGCACCAGTAGCAACACATGGGGTATTGGGGGTAATCAGCAAATGTTCGATAAATTAAATTGCATTTTTAAACTTTGTGAAATCTATCTTAGAATTGGGAAATTCCACAATATTTTCTTTGATGAGAGGTAATTACATGGTTTCTGGTGGTATAGTGATGTTTTTGGCAGATAGTTTCCTGTGACCTATGGCTATGTACTGTTAGTGAAATTAATGCCAGGTAGCTTTGTACACTGGCTTTATTTTTCTTTTGTCAAAGATAAAAATGAGCTTACACCAAAATTTTCAGTGGGATTTTTAACTGTAATATTTATAACCCAGAAAATGTTATTGTATGCACATGGCACTAAATGCAATTTGAATCAAATTACTTTATTTTTCTGGAATACTTGGTTTCATATGAAGTTAGAAATGTGCAAGTTCCATCAGTAAAAAATGTTAAGTGATCATTTACTACACGCTGGACATTAAGTTAATACTCCTAGAATAAAAAAGACAACACACGGGCCCAATTATTGGCACGGAAAATTTTCAGATGTCATTAAACACCCATGTGGTGCCCTGGGTGGCAGAGTTGGTTAAGCATCTGACTGTTGTTTTCAGCTCAGGTCGTGAGATCCAACCCACTTCAGGCTCTTTGCTCAGCACCAAGCCTGCTTAAGTTTCTCTCTCTCTCCCTCTGCCTCCACCCACCCTGCACTCTTCTCTCTCTCAAAAATAAATCTTAAAAAAAAAAAATAGAAAGGCAGAAAAGATGTTGTTAAACACCCAAGCAGTGATGGAGGTTGTCAAGTAGGCAGTTAGATGAGAGGTTACGTGAGAGGTCTAGGCTGAGGGGTAACCTGGAGGACAATGGGAGAAGGAAAGTAAATGGGAAGTAGGGTAATCCAGGGAGAGAAATGAAACAACAGAGACTTTGGACACAGAAACAAACTGAGAGACTTGGAGGGAGGCGGGTAGAGGGATGGGAGAGCCTGGTGGTGGGTACTGGGGACACCTAAAACGTGGAGCACTGGGTGTGGGGAATGGGGAATGAATCTTGGAACACTGGAAAAAAAAAATTAAGTAACAACAACAAAAAATAATGTAAGTCAAAAAAAACATTGAAATAATAGTAAATTAAATCTTATGAATATTTATTAGAGGAATCTATACATTTGAATATACAGGTTTGAATTAAAGAAGTGTTTTTACTAAATTAAAAAAAATTAAAAGTGTTGGCTTACGGATGCCATTTAAAGCACTTGAGCCTTAATGAGCTCATGAAGGGAGAGAGTACAGATTACAAGGAAAAATCTTGTAGGCCTGGGTTCTGGAATTCTGTGATGTTAGGGTACAAAATCTTACACAGTCCAAAGGAAGAGACTTCTGTGCCAGTGTCTGAGGGCAATATCAAAGGAGGTTGCATTAAATACGAAAGCAGAAGTGCTCTATTATCTGTAATCGGCTATAAAATGTTAGTAGAAACATGGTAAAATATGCATCTGTTGTTTAGTTTTGATCAACACCTGAGAATGGTCAGTTTTTCTTGCACTACAGTGATCAGGAATATAGCATCAGAAAGACTCCTGGAAAGCATGCACTATGGCAGTGACTCAGCTGTTTGAATTTTCCATCAGCCCCATAGGGTAACTGAAGTTTTCCATTACCAGGGTTTTGTTCATGGAATGAGTTCTGTGCCAGGGAAATGCACTCACTAGCAATACCCAAGCAGTCCAACTCTTTATGAATCAGAAAAAATATTCTAATGAGTGAGTAGGCTCTCTCCTTCAGAAATGTACCCCAGTCTCAATATTTCTATCTAATCTGTGTTCAAAACTTAGGGAGAATTCTGTCATTGGACACTTAGTCGGTAGTTTAGCTGAATCTCGCTGCTAGAATTAGTGTTGTAATTGCCTTGACTGAATTTTCATGCAGGTACTTCTCAGAGCACATGAGTTATTGAGTACATTTTATAACCTTTTGTGTTTGCTTGATAAATAATCGTATAGGTGGCAGAAGGTAGTCAGATACTGGCTTTCATTACAATATGTGGCCTGATAGGGTGTGTGTGTGTGTGTGTGTGTGTGTGTGTGTGTGTGTGCGCGCGCGCGCACTCAACCACTTCTGACAGACTGTATTAATATCTATCAAAAGAACTTAATAATTATAACAGTATATAATTATTGTAGGTTAGTTTGTAATATGACATTACTTGAACATCAAGTGTGGTAGTGATTTGAACCTATTATTTATAAAAAAGAATGAAACAACCAAAATATCTATGGTACAGAGAGTTGGGAAATACAATTAAAAACAAAATCTTTTCCCAACACAGGAATCCCTTCCACAAGGATAGTAAAGAAAGAAACCACTTTTATTACTGAAAAAGTATTAAAGCAGAATGTGATGTCTGTCACAGACAATTGGCTAAGACAGAAAAGAATCTCATCTTTTGATAGAGCCAAGTAAGTACAGCTATGTACATCTTCTAAAGATAGACATTAACTAGTCATCATATAAGGTGATTTCATGGTACCATTTGTCACACAGTTTGTCCAACCTTGCCTGGTAATTGGAGTAATCATCTGTTAGCTAATTGGCTTTGTTGAAAGGAAAAGGAAAAGGAAACTTATTTTTTTTGACAGAGAATTTTACAACTTGGGACAAAGTGCCTACTGAAGTTAGGCTCCTACCCTCACCCAGAAACTGGGAAACAGGGGCACTATCTCCCTTGAGTTTTGCATTTCAGAGATGGTTGATGGGTCCTTGAGAAAGGCAAGGACAAGAAGTAAGAGCCTGGTGAGCTCATGGAAACTTGTTAACATTAACTAGGTCAGGTCCCTTTAAAGATGCTGAGATAGGACAGGCATAAACAGTGTAACCAAAAGCATAGTAGTGTGCATTCTATGGGGCCAACAAAATAAGTTTAGTTCTGATGGAATATTATATAGGGCTTATAAGAGGAGAAGTTTGCCCTGCTTCTTTCCAGAAATATCTTTTAAAGGATTTTCATGGAATAAACAATTGATAGATTAGAAATAATAAAGAGCACCATAGAAAGTACAAATACTTTTTAAAAAGACCAGGAAGAACGAAAGCATAGGGAAATTGATAGATTGAACTATAAGTTTTCTGAGCAGTATAATGGTCATGATAATACTTAAAATGGATAGAGTCATTTGTATGATTCTTTGGTTAAAAACCAAGGAAAACTACTAAAAGTGATACTTTTAACACAGAGTCTAAAATTTTTATATGCAGCTTTGTGGAAAAGGTCTAAGTAATATCCTCAACAATGTTGAGACAGTTAAAGCAGTGAAATGCAGTCCAGTAAATCATTCTGATAGGCTGATGTGAAGTATGTATACATTTTAAACACTAGAAAAATAGATTTGGTTTGATGATAGAGGGAGGGTTATGATGAACAGGTTAAGCAAGGGGTTTGAACTTAATCTAATTGGGAATAGGAAGATAGGAAAAATTTTTGAGTAGAGGGAGTGACATGACACCATCAGTAGGAGGGTAGATGAGGCATTGTGTTCAAAATAGATTACCAGGAAGAGGAAAACAAAAGGCTTTTAAAGGACTTTGTTATAATCTAGGTACAAGATAACTTGAAAAGTATGTTGAAAATGGGAAAAGGGAACACATGTAGAAGATACTGTTGAAAAATCTACAGAATTTGACTACCAATTTAATATTGAGAGACAAGTATTTGTAAAATAATGAATTGACATTTTGAACAAGAAGAATAAGTTAATAATCATTCAAAGGAGCAGAAATAGGGAACAGAGGAGAAGAGATGGATTTCATGGAGGAGATAACATTAATTTTGGACCTAAATTTGAGCTCTTGTTGGTGCTAAGGTGGAGATGTTCACTTAAACTGGGGATGCAGTACTGAAGCTCAAGAAAATGGGGTTGGAAGATAGCTGGTCATATAGTTATCTACATACATAGAGGTGATAGTGGAAGTCATTCTAGAAGACTAGATATTGTGCTCTCTTCATTGAAAAATCTTAGGGCTATCAAGTCTAAAAATTAGAACTTGAATTTGGTGTCCAGAGAATACATTTTTTTCCCTATAGGTGTCTAAATAAGTATAATTATTATTATGAGCAACCACAAAGCAGGAATAAGTATTATTAAAAATAGAACCAGGCATTGTTTTGTGGAAAAATAAAGGTATTAATCATTTAGAGGTGCAGAATGTTATTTTTCTTTTGATTAACACTCTGATTCCCCAGTGTGTAAAGTCTTGTCTCTATTGGGTTTAAAATATCCAAAGAGGAATTATCTGTGAGCTCTATCATAGGAGTTATTTAATGGTGTTACAGAGAAATATTAAAACAAAATCTCTGTCCTAATTGTGAATCTATTTTTTTTTTGCTTGTGTTAGAGGCTTCTTTCAGATAAAGAGAGTATTGCCATTTCACTCCATTGTGTCAGACAGCATGTAAATATTTGTCATGTTGGATAGAGCTCAGCAAACAACTGAAGGTTACAAGTAAAGATAGCAGCCACCATTTTTAAGAGTATATGGAAAGAAAAGACGTTATGGGGCACCTGGGTGGCTCAGTCGATTAAGCACCTGCTTTCAGCTTGGGTCATGGTCCCAGGGTCCTGGGATTGAGCCCCATGTCAGGTTCCCTGCTCAGCGGGTATCTACTTCTTCCTCAGCCACTCTCTTGTGTTCTTCCTCTCTTTCAAATAAATAAAATTTTTAACCAAAAAAAAAAAAAAGAAGAAAAAGAAAGAAAAAACTTTATATAGTCGCAAATGCCAAGTTTTACTCGACCAAATTATCCTAGTACTCGCCCAAAGCAAAGCTCATACAGAACCCGTAAGACTTTTCCTTAGTTGAAATTATGTCTTGGGTAATCACTTCTCTTCCATTTTGTCCTCGTGGTCTCAGACCTTTTACCTGGGATAAAATTTTCACTTCTTGGCCTGGGATTTTTTGCTTGGAGACTTTCTTAATACTAATTCTGTGCTCATCTTGCCTTTTTCTCTGTATGTTACCATGATCCCATTTGCTAGGAACCCATGACCCCAGGCCTACCAGGTAGCTATTCATGGTCAGATTACTGAGTCCTCTACCTATCCTGGATGGAAATTCGCCCAAGAGTAACTGTTTTCTATAAATTACAGATACTGAAATTACCAAAAATTTGATAGACATGGTACCAAGGAGCAAAGTTGTTAGAAACTAGAGATGAAGAAGGGGTGGAAAGAAGGATGAGTGTATGTATATTTTATATAATACACACTTCCCTATTGTTTTATTAAATCTGGCCCAGACTTAGTTGCTGAACCCCTTAAAGTCTGAATCCCTAAGCAAAAATAAAATAACAAGAGTAACTGCTAGGCTATTTCTAAATTATTACCAGGAAGATGACTGGGTGCATGTGGGATGACTGTCAAATAGGCCTGTTGGATGTTATTTGCTGCCAGATATTCAGGGTTTATATTAAACTATGCCTTAATTTAAAATTATTGGACAGCATTCAAGTTGGGAGCTAAACAAAGTTGTTCTTAGAACTTTCTGTGTCTCTAATCATTTTAAACACCTTCTACCACTATACAATAAAATGTGCCTATTTAATTTACTTTTTTTTTATTCTTTAAAAAAACCAAAAACCTTTGTTCTCTTCAAAAAACATATTTGGAAACCACTCTAGTGAGAGAAGTAAGAGTTCAGTGCTCAATTGACTGAGCCACCCTGGTTTCCTCATATAATTCCCTTTAAGTAATTTATTAAATATTTTATTTATTAGACAGAGCACAAGCATGGGGTAGGGCATAGGGTGAGAGAGAAGCAGACTCCTGGGAACACGATGAGGGGCTCAATCACAGGACCCTAGGATCATGGCCTGAGATGAAGGCAGATACTTAACTGACTGAGCTACCCAGGTGCTCCTAAATCCCTTTTATATAGGATATTTCTGCTAGGGTGTGTTCTATGTTATTATACATGCATTCAGGTTTATTAATTGGTCTACCGATTCTTTGACTCTTAATTTTTATTGTCTTTGCCATGAATTCAGTATTAGGGTAAGATATGCTTGTGGGAGAAAATTATTGGGTATTTCTTTTGAAGGAAATTTAACCATAACACCTATCCATGAGGTAGATATTAGCAATTGCCTCATTTTGTTGATGAATACACTGAAGTGAAATGAGTATTATTTGCTCAGAATTACTTAGCTGGGAAGTGGGAGGAATGGGGAGTCAAGCCTTGGTCTGACTAACTCTATACCATGTTGTTGACTAATAATTAGGATTTGATTTTTTGGCTTAAGTCTCCTAGTGTCATGTCCAAATAAAGCATTAGCTATTAATCTTTCCAGTAAGACAGCAAAGACACAGATCTTCGCTTTGTGCTTAATCTTTGTTGTCATCTGATCTTGCTTCTGTCTAGCCTCATTTCCATGAAAGTTTAAGTTTTTCAGTTTACTGTTTGATTGTAATTTTCTTTTGCTCAGCAATGTTAGAGGAGTTCAGCATATAAACAATCCTGACATAAAGTATCCCAATACCTTTATTACAACAATATGAAATATTTTTCATTATTTCTTAGTTTAATTTACAGTGTTTTCCACCTGGGTAACATGGTGGTGAAGAATTCCTCAAGAGTGGCAGCAAAACAATGAAGCCATTTGTGTGAATACAGTGCCAAAGCAATTAACTGAAAGCTACGGTGCCAATCATGTCTTTCTTTCCCCCCCAAATGAGATCCCCAAACTGTCTGGAATAACTTTTTGAATTAATCTATGTGTTGGTTTTTCTTTGTATAGGCAGTTTAATAGTCAAATATTGTTTTCCTTTTCATATCACTTATTAATTAAAAAATGGTTCTTTCTTTTTTGAAACCAATACTTAGTTTGTCAGAAACTGCATGGTTTCATTTTTCTAGATACGTAATTACCGGGAGAAACAAAGCTGCTATCAGATGCAAATTACATTTAATCCCTTTGAGTCCTAACAAGCACATCAGTATTTTACATCTAAGGAAAAGTTTAGGCTCAGAAGACAGCTACATAGGTTTTGTCTCATGCATTTAGACAAATGCCCTACACATTAAAATTACAAGTAGAATTTTGGAAAGTCATGGAATTGTCTTCTTTTTTTAAAAAAAAAATTCTCATTGGGATAAATACTGCTAATGCTTTTGCTATTATATACATATAATTTTGCTTTTGAATGGGGCCTAGAAAATGTTGGCAAAGAGGTACTAGAGCATTGATGCAAACCTAATGTTATGATAGCTTTTAACAACCAACAGTCCAGTAAAATAGTCCCTCAAAAGACTTTTTAAATTAACTAGTGTGTGGGTGTGGGTGTGGGTTTGTGGGGGCGTATGTTGCCTTGGTAGGAAAAAATGTTTAGCCAAACCAGTGATTAATCCAGATTCTCTTGTTTCCTTTGCTCATTTTCCCATCAACATTTCATAGACAAAAGGTACAGAACATCACGCTGACGTGATGAGATGTTAATCCCCATTACTGATCCTGTACCTGAGATCATAGCTTTACAAATAACCCCTATATTTGTCTAAACCAGAGTAATATTAAGAGAATGTTAGAAATTGAATGTTTTAACTAGTAGGTTCAGAAGAGTAATTTGAGTGTGTAAGACTAAGTTATAATTTACCATATAATATGGCAGCAGAGATTGGTTTGTTATAAACCAACTTTAATAATAATATGACACATGTGACTTTCAGCTGTGGTAGTTTGGTTTTAAATCAGAAATAATGCAGAGTAGACATAATCTTATGAAGGATAGAATTGTATTGTGACTATGAGTAAAATAAGGAAATATGTGTCACAATTCCACAATTCTTTTCAATGAGCAGAAAGCATTTAGATGGTTATATCTAGGAATAACCTGTTTTATTCAGTAATTGCTTTTGGTCCATGTTGTCCAATATAAAGTCTGCAGTGAATTTAAAGTGTAAAGATTAATTGAATCATTAAAAAGTAGAAAACAAGAGAATGAAAAATGCTTTCAAAACATAAATATACATAATTATATGACTTTTGTGGGCAAAGAGAGGAGAAAAAGCAGTAAACATTTGTTTAAGAAAGGAAGGTTGGCTATTAATTTCCTATTCCAGTTGCTGTGGAACACTACATAGCCCAGAATGACTCCACAGAAACCTTGCTACATAAAGAGGGAAAAATCCAGGTCATCTCCCTACAGTGAATGATGTGTCTAGCCTCCATCTTTGAACATTATCCTTACCTTTTGTGGCTTTCTTACCTGAGTTCTACCCTCTGAAAATGCACATCCTCAGATACCTTTGCTGTGCAGATATAAGCAGCTGACCAGTGTTTTATGAATTGGACATGGAATCAGATTAGCAACATTAGGAGGTGGCCTTGCATGGGGAGGTGGCAATAATGATGAAGGTATGACAGTTCCCCGAATGGCGGTGGCAGACATTTTGAATTCCAATCCCAGATGTGAGGATATTTCAGGCAGAGATGTTGTAAATGTGTATGGCATGCATGACATAGGGATAACTTCTGAACTATTCACCAACCATCCTAGAGAGTCCATGAGCTACCTAATGTCATTTACTAAGGTTTTTTTTTTTTTTTTTTTTTTTTTCATGGAAACTAGCCATATTGGGTTTTCTTTTTGACACATAAGAACTAGAATAGATTCACTTCCCTCGACTCTATCCACTACCAATAGAACCTGCCCTGGAAGTTAATGGATTCCTTTCTCACTTTTCATCCTCTCGAATGTTGCTTATACTATAGCATGGCTTAGTCCAGGATTCCCAGGAATCAGACTCTGAGATGGAGATGAACATGCAGGATAGAGACTAGACTTTACTTTCTGAAATGGAGATGATGACAGGATATTTGTTAGGAGGTACTTTGAGGATTGAGGGAAGGAAGCAAGATTTAGCAGAGAGAGCTTCTGGGCTGGAGTACAGTTTCGAAGAAGATTCCAGTGAGCCCCTTGTGAAGATGGGAAGCTTGAATGTTTCTCAGAATGGTCCTCCATGTCAATTAGCTCTGGGGTGTGAGCTGCCCTGGGAAGGGGGCTGACCTTGGGCAGGGAAATTTCTTTTATCTAGAGCAATTATAATGAAGATTGATGGCTCAGAGTTTCCACAATTAAAAAAAAGAAAAAAAGGAATTCCAGTGGTTGGAAGCATACATCCTTCAGGATACAGCATCCACTATGTAGCTCATATGTTTTTATTATTATTTCTTCCCATAGCTGTTGCCCCCTAAGACTGAGGACTCTGTCTCATGGAAGAATTCTCATAGTGGTAAAGCTTATAATACTTAAGCACTTGAGCTCTGATGCTGATCTTCCTGGGTTTCAGTCATGGCTTTAATGCTTACTTGGTATCATATCTCTATTTATTATATAATTTTTTATTGAATTTCCATTTATTTACTTATTTTAATTATTATTTAAAAAATAACGTGTATTATTTGTTTCAGGGATACAGGACTGTGATTCATCAGTCTTACACAATACCCAGCGCTCACCACAACCCATACCCTCCCCAATGTCCATCACCCAGCTAACCCCCACTCCTTCCCATCCAACAACCCTCAGCTTGTTTCCTATGATTAAGAGTCTCTTATGCTTTGTCTTCCTCTCTGGTTTCATCTTGTTTCATTTTTTCCTCTCTTCCTCTGTGATCCTCTGCTTTGTTTCTTAAATTCCTTATATCAGTAAGATCATATGATGATTGTCTTTCTCTGTTTGACTTACTTTGCTTAGCATAATACCCTCTAGTTCCATCCACATCATTGCAAATGGCAAGATTTCATTTTTTGATGGCTGTGTAGTATTCCATCATGTATGTATATGTGTATAGACATACACATCTTGATACATTCAACTGTCATTGGACATCTGGGTTCTTTCCCTAGTGTAGCTATTATGGACATTGGTGCTATAAACATGGGGGTATACATGCCCCATCAGAACACTACCTTTTGTATCTTTGGGGTAAATATCCAGTAGTACAGTTGCTGGGTCGTAGGGTAGCTCTATTTTCAACTTTTTGAGGAACCTCCATGCTGTTTCCGAGTGGCTGCACCAGCTTGCCTTCCCACCAACAGTGTTGGAGCATTCCCCTTTCTCTGCATCCTTGCCAACATCTGTCGTTTCTTGATTTGTTAATTTTAGTCATTCTGACTGGTGTGAGGTGATAACTCACTGTAGTTTTGATTTCTATTTCCCTGATGCTGAGTGATGTTGAGTACTTTTTCATGTATCTGTTGGTCATTCGAATGTCTTTGCAGAAAAATTTATTCATGTCTTCTGCCCATATCTTGATTGGATTATTTGTTCTTTGGGTGTTGAGTTTGATAAATTTCGGATACTTTATCTGGTATGTTATTTGCAAATATCTTCTCCATTCTGTTGGCTGTCTTTTGTTGACTTTTCCTTTGCTGTGCAAAAGCTTTTTATCTTGATGAAGTCCCAATAATTCATTTTTGCTTTTGTTTCCCTTGTCTTTGGAGACGTGCCTAGCAAGAATTTGCTGCCTCTGAGGTCACAGAAGTTGTTGCCTGTGTTCTCCTCTAGGGTTTTGATGGATTCCTGTCTCACATTTAGGTCTTTCATCCATTTTGAGTCTATTTTTATGTGTGGTGTAAGGAAGTGGTCCAGTTACATTCTGCATGTGGCTGTGCAATTTTTCCAGCACCTTTTGTTGAAGACACGGTCTTTTTTCCATTGGACTTCCTTTCCTGTTTTGTTGAAGATTAGTTGACCATAAAGTTGAGAGTCCATTTCTGGGTTTTCTATTCCATTACATTGATATGTGTTTGTTTTTTGTGCCAGTACCATACTGTCTTGATTACAGCTTTGTAATAGAGCTTGAAGTCCAGAATTGTGATGCCACCAGCTTTGGTTTTCTTTTTCAACATTCTTTTGCCTATTTGGGGGTCTTTTCTGGGTGCATATAAATTTTAGGATTATTTGTTCCAGTTCTGTGAAAGAAAAGTTGATGGTGAAATGGAGGTAATACTCTCCTACTCAGTGATTGTGAATTAATCTATGTAAAAGGAATTAAGTTGCTTTTTGTTTGTTTGTTTTTTCTTGCGTGGCATAAACACTCAATTATGTTAGCCAAAATTTACTTTTGAGTGCCTAGATCTCAAAGAGTGTGTAGCACTTATTAGGTATTTAATTTTCATTTTGTAGAAAGAGTACATTATGCAACATGATTTAAAGACCCTAATAACATTGCCTCTCCTGAAACATCTTTCCCTTTCACAGAGGTACTTGTTGAAATGAAAAAGATTTACTAGGATTGAGGTAAGTATATTTGGTCCATGTAATATCTTATCATGTAGACCAGGAGAAATGAATCATAATATATTCTCAGGCACTTGAGCTAATAGGGCAGTTTTTATAAACTAAAAGGAGGGTAAAAAAAGAATGTACAAGGAAGCATGGTTGTAGTAGAAGTACTCTGGCATAAAGATAGAGAGGCTGGGTGGGAAATCTCCAACCCCAAAGGAGGTAGAGGTTTTGGTCAAGGACCTCCTCTTATCAGATCAGGAATTCTCTGACAATAGCAGACATGGTGACTGACACTTGCTTGTTATTGAAGAAATAACCACATGGTTTCCTGGGATTGGAGAGACTTTTTTTTAGGATTTACAAGGTATGTGCTCTCTAAATACTCATTGCTGTCTAATTAGAAAGTGATTTATAAAATCCTTTTGGTAGGACACTAATTGAAACTAGAGGGTGGCCTGCCTTTTCTTTTTTAAAGGTACAAACGACCAGTGATTTTGGAGGGTGGGGTACAAGGTAGTCTTCCCTGATAAGATGCTCTATGAGATAACACTCATAGCACCTTTTTGTTTCCCTTTTCAAACTTGATAGAAAATGTGAAATGTTTATATTACAGAGCACACATCCATGGCTATAATTTGTGATATTATTATGTTTCCAACAGAGGAAAATGTTTTGCTCTGGGACTTTGGGGCCCTGTATTAGGACATGAGGAAGGGTCAATATAATATGGTGACATGAAGGAGGGGTCGTTGTTCCCCCAAAACACGCTGATAATATTTTCCTCTCTGCTGCCTGAGAATTTTCATCAACTCAAACAAAGGAAATTAAACACATGAGGAAAACAGTATTTTGTTGTTGTTGTTGAGTTTCTGATCTAATAATCATTTAAACACCTGCAGGATCCCACACAATGCAAGATGTTTCAGATCATGTTCTTTTAGAAATGTAAACAATTAAGAATAAAACCATCTGCGAAAAGTGTGTTCCCAGAAGAAAGTCCTCACAATTACCCTCTGAGATAGGTGTTATCCTGACGTTACAGTGGAAGGCATGGAGGCTCAGTGATATGAATGCAATTGTTTGAGCTCATCTGGCCTCCATTTCTCCTTATCACTAAGTGTACTGTCTCAACTTATTTCAGATCGTAGGTTAAAACCCTATCCATGGAGCACTATGTGTAATATGCAAACGATGAATCATGGAACACTACTTCAAAAACTAATGATGACTCACATAACATAATAATAATTAAAAAAACCCAAAACCAAACAAACCCTATACATGATTTACCATGAGGGGATTTAGTGGAGGCAGCTCCAGATTTTCCCAACTGTTGGGCGAAAACAGTGAGACATTTGCGATGGTGATGTTTTAGAGTCTGTCACAAGATGAACTTGAGAGGAACTTTTATATGGGTACCATCTCCACTTGCTTCTGAGTTTCTTAAGAATTGTCCTTACATGTCCCATATCAGAATCATGAATCATGTAGGGTACTTGTTTTAAGTAGAGATTCCTAACTACAGGTTAATTATATTTTAATGAAACTGGGTGGGGGGGGATTTGAAGAAAAAATTAGGTTTCAGAAAAATAATAAAATACTGATTTGGGGGTCCCACCACAGACCTTGTGGTCAGAATTTATGGAAATGGAGATGGAAATTTGCTTCTCTGACATGCACTGCAAGTGATTTTTACTACTTTGAGAAGCAGTCTTAGCCCTGGATCTTAAGGAGAGGTAGGGTCTTTCACAGTATTTGTGGGGAAAAAAGTAATCAAAGTGAGGGCTTTGATTAATGGCTCTGGGAAAGAGAATGAGGAACATATCTAAAAATAATACCTTGGAATTGGAAAGGTTGATGGGTGAGAACAATAAGTTATTAAAAACTGAGAATAATTTAAGAACTAATTTTACAGATAATTGATAATGAAATGATCTGATAATAGTGCAAGTAGAGTACATAAGGGTGAGTTTTTAAGAAGCTATAATTAAGAGGATTAAGGATACCAGCTGAAAAAGAATTAAATCAAGATAAATTATTACAGAGCAGGAACAAGAAATATACTTCCTGGAGATAAGGCAGTTTTAAGAAAGAGGTATTAGGTATTAGATTTATCTGTAAATCTATAATTGAGATTGGAATAATGACACTTTGGCCTTACATAGAAACCTAAATGAAACATGGATGAAATCTTTCTTGGAAGGTTTATGTGTTAACTTGGATTTGAGGGGTTCTCTCTTGCTTCAATAATAATAAATACACATTTTCATGCTAGACATTATTTTCAAGTGTTGAACTGAAAAACTTTGATATCACTTCTACGAAAAACACCTGAATTGTGATTTCTTATGCAAAATATAATTTAAATATAATGTGAAACTTTTTTTTTTTAGTCCATTTCAAATTGTAAGTTTATTTCATTCAGGATTACACTTCTTTGTACAACTGAGCACTTAACCCAGGGCTCTCTACATAGGAGAGATTAATAAATATTAGAGTAATTAATTCATATATATGAAATACCTGAACTTTAGGAAGCAGCCAACCACTTAAAAAAAAAACAAGCAAAAACATAACCTATTTCTGGGGTTCTTGAATGGCTCTGTGGGTTAAGCATCTGACTCTTGATTTCAGCTCCAGTCATGATCTCAGGGTTGTGAGATCAAGCCCCTCTTAAGATTCTCTCTCCCTCTGCCCCTCCATGCCCTTCCCCTGCTCTCTCTCTCTCTCTCTCTCTCTCTCTCCCTTTATTTTTTCCTTTTTTTTTATTGTTACTTAAATTTTTTTTCCCAGTGTTCCAAGATTCATTCCCCATTCCCCATACCCAGTGCTCCATGCAATAGGTGCCCTCAGTACCCACCACCAAGCTCTCTCATCCCCCCCACCCCCCTCCCTCCAAGTTCCTCAGTTTGTTTCTGTGTCCAAAGTCTTTGTTTCATTTCTCTCCCTGGATTACCCTAATTCCCATTTACTTTCCTTTTCCTTCTGTGCTCTAGGTTGCCCCGTATGCACCGCAAGTAAGTGAAACCATGTGATACTTGACTTTCTCTGCTGAGTGAAATAAGCCAATGTGAAACTTTAAATAGAATTTCCATTCTTCTGGTAGAACAACAATATTGCTTAATTTTCATTGGATAATTATTTTAATATATCAAATATCTTGACTATATATGATGATAATTTACATGGCGTTACATATTAGTTTCCAGATGTTTGAAACACTTTCTGTCTGATGTAAACAATATTTGATTTGGAAATCAATATACATGTATAATAATACATTTCTGAACATATTTGCAGATTTTATACTGTAGTCCACTGACTAAACTGTTTTTACCAATATCAGTTGTTTGTATTCACTGATTTTAGAATAAAATATGCATTCTGATAATGCATATTCCCTTCCCCATAAACTTTGCTATTATTTTTTAATTCAAAATTTTGAGATAATATTCAATTCATATGTAAGAACATCAGGAGGTCCCTGTCTACTTTTCCCAATGGTAATTACTTCCTAAGTCATAGTATCTCATACTAGGATATTCATATTGATATACTTCATCAGTCTTATTCCAATTTCTCTAATTTTATTTGTACTCACATGTCTATGTGTATTTAGTTCTGAACAGTTTTATCACATGTGTAGGTTTGTGTATCCAGCAGCACAGTAAAGACACTGAGTAGTTCCATCTCTGCAAGAACCCCTCCTTTTTTTTAAACACATCCATCTCCCTCCAGTTCTTTTTCTCTACACATACATATATATTTATTTGTTTTGTATGTAGTTTGTATACTTATATGTATTCTCAGGCATTTATATTTCTAGTGAAGTTGAAGATTGTTTTGAGCAAATTGCAATCCACAAAACAAAAAGTGGAAAATCTGATTGTAATTGCTTTAAACATTAAAATATTAATTTTTGGAGAATTGATAGGTCTTTGTTCTTAATCTTTCCATCCAGTGCCAATGCCCTCCAGTCAAAGACCACCAGCAACAATCTAGAGTTGAGCAAGTTGGATTTGTTCTTGGCAGCAAAGGAGAACACACATACTGGGGAATGAGAGGATGTCTCAGATTGTTAAAAATAATCTATTATAGGATTTAGGCTTGTGTTTGTGATTTTGAAGTGGTTTCAAGGAAATAGGGCTTTGCTCTGGATTGGATGCTCTAAGAAGGTAGAGACAATTCTACAACTGGGGAGTAGTAATAAGTCTCATCCATAAGGAAGGAAGAATGAAGCAAGGCTAGAGCTAATTGGTAAAGAAGAAGCAGACATTCATATTAACCAGAATGGAGGTTGTTTAATCAATTTTGTTATTGGGACAATATCCATGTTTTGTCTGTGTTAAGACATGATTAAGTCATTATGGTAGTAATCATTTTTGTATTTATTCATCACAGTCATAGGTAACCTTGTTTGATGGTGTTATTTTATAATATTTTATATCTTCAACAGGAGAACATGTGACGGCCAAGTCAACTTATCCAGGACTGTTTTTCTCTTTCTCATCAGAACATGGTAAGACTTTCCACTTGTTCAGATGTTGTTATGCCTAGTTTAGCAACATTTTATAGTTCTAAAATACTGTTCTTTATTGATATATTTATTATAAATATCTTTTGGGTTTTGTCATTATCAAAAAAATTCGCTTCTATTTTTATTTATCAGTATCAATTGCTCAAATAAAGAAAGCTCTTGGGTGTTGTACATTTATGTTATGTTTTCTGCTGCAAAACAGAGTCTTTTATTTTGTTTTTGAAAATTTTATATCTTGGATTTTCTGTCCTCTAAACAGGATAATTTTGTCTCTTTCACGATTTATGCTAGTTATTCAGTTTTCTTGGATATTTGTTTTTGCTTTTGTTAAGACTTTCAAGGCACTATTTAATATTAGTAGTGAAAATATTCATCTCTGTCTTTAACTGGAAGGACTTTTTGTCTTTCTTTAATATAATATGTACTTTTGGGTTGTGGTAAGATAGTCTGTATTATAGCTACATAGTTTGTTTTTGTTAATATTTTATTTAGTGCTTTTGCTGGAAATGACTGCTGAATTTTATCAGATATCTTATAATCATCTATCGATACGGTTATTTATTTTTCTTCTATTAATATGCAGAAGTAATGGACCTCCTGATAGACTTCTTGGTAATGCATCCTCTGGCATTCCTGGAATAAACCGGTAGTCCTATACTTTCATTTTGATTTGTTTCTGGATTGTACTCACTAATATCTTGTGCAGCATGTTGTATATGTTACCAGAGAGCTTTTTAGGATGACAAGAAAAATGTTCAGTCTCTAGAGAAGAATAAAGATCTTGGCTAAATGGCCAAAAAAATGTAAGAAAAACATATTCAAATGTGGTAGTCAGAAAAACATGCACACACACGCAAACGCAGAAAGCAACCTATACCACTATAGTCCTAGACCTGTCGAGAAATGAAAGCATCTGTTTCCCATCACTGGTGGTGATAACACAGAAAAGTCCACTCTTGCGCATGCTAGGAAAAGTGAGTGTTGCACTGAAGTTTGAGAATGTCATCTGGCTGTATCTATTACAATAAAGATACACATATTTTTGTTTAAATTTCATTGAATCTAACATACAGATAAGTAAGAGTATGATTGTTTTTGTGAAAATATCTTGAGTAAAGAAGAAGGAAAAGAAAATGGTTGGAACGAAGAGAATGCCTGTCAAAAGGGGGATGGCTTTAGAAATGATAGGGTGTCTGCATCATGGAATATTAGGCTGTCAGTAAAAGCAGTGAATTAGTTCTCCATTCATTAACCTGGAGAGCTTTCCAAGATGTGTTTTGTAGTGACAAAAACTAGGTGCAGAAAGGATATTGATGTATCATCAATTAATAGAAAGCAATAGCCAAATATGTGTATAGTATGTGCACATATTGTATCATGTACTTTAAATATCTTAATATTCAATGAAAACATAATTTGAAATATATCTTTATTCTAAGTATTGTTTTCTTTCTTTGTATCCAAATAAAATGTTTCTTTCCACGTGGATACAAAACTCAGCTCTTTTATCTGAGAATATATGGTAGCTTTTAATATATATGGTATCTGTTTCCTTGTTTATAAATGATAATAAAAAGTATCAGCAAAGAAAGCAAAAACAAGGGCTGCCTGGGTGACTCAGTCAGTAAAGCGTCTGCCTTCGGCTCAGATCATGATCTCAGGGTTCTCTGATTAAGTCCCGCATCAGGCTCCTTGCTCAGCAGAGAGCCTGCTTCTCCTTCTGCTTGCTGCTCCCCCTGCTTGTGTTCCTTCTCTCTTTCTAACAAATAAATAAATAAAATCTTAAACAAAATGAAACCCTGCCCGACACCAGCCCCAACCAAATCCAAACCAAAAAACAAAACCTCCAGGGCCCTGACCTTCAGAATAATAGATAGTACAGTTACAAAACCATTTATATGACTGTATGATGTCTTCATTTACCAAGATTTAAAAATGAACAATTTTAATACTTCAAGATAGAATGTAAGTTCTGTGATTCAGGATTAAAAAGCAAGTTTATCTTTAAGTGAAGGTTTCTATAGAAACATGAAGTACATCTCAACATATCAACATGTATCTAAAATTGAGGATCAAGTAAAGTAAGTAGAAGCCATACTGTAAAACATGCCTCTTAATGATTTGTTAGAGTAAGTGACATGCTAGCCATGAGAAGATGAGTTGATGGGGGACTCCTCCAATCCTATTTCTGTCACAGCTGGAGGTGCGTGGTTGCCTTGTTCTTCTGAAGGAATTACTTCTTCATGGTGAGCTCCTGCAACAAGAGTTAAACATGAAATGGCTTTGCTTCTTAAGTATTAATAATTCAATCATATGTAAAAGAAACTTAGTAATGCATAGTATAATTAAAGAAGTCAGAGCTTCTAAGAGCTTAAGATCTTCTTAGAGATTTACTCAGACGTTTTCTTTACATGATGACAGTCCTTAGGAACAAGTGTTTATATTGACAGTGAAATTCTGCTAAAAGTGAAAATATTTGTGTCTGTAAGCTAATTAGTTTTTCCAATTTATGTGATCTAAAACAGCTAGCTGATTTTTTTCCAATAAATTGTATATTTTGATTGAGTGGTTGTTAGGCTTTCTTTATCTTCATGTCTTCCTTCCTAACCCCGTTCCTTCCTTCCGTCCTTCCTTGTCTTCTTTTCTTCCTTTGCCTTCCTTCTTTTCATTCTACCATCAAAAGTTGTATAAATATTGACTGAGAAGGGGTAGCCTTTACTTCCCCTCTAGGTTCCTATAGAAAAAGAGCTTTAAAGATTTAATTTCTGTTTTGCTTAGGCAAACTTACTAACCTTGAGAAAATCAAGCAACAATTTTTGGGGGAGGGGAAGCAAGTTTATATAATAACTATAAAAATTTACATGATATCTCTAAATATTTACCATGTGAAAATCAACTAGTATTCTACTGTTACTAAGTATAGTTTAAAACTGTTTCTGTCAATTAGTTACTGAAGATTTCAATGAGATATACAGCTAGGGGAAAAATAAGGAGGTGGGAGATGGTGCTTTAAAAGAGGCACAAGAAAGAAAAAAATATATGTATATATTTCTGATTTAGTCCTTTACTTCTTTAACAAATACTTATTGAATGCCAGGGAGTCTTCCAGGTACTGGAGATTCAGCTGCAGTAAAAGAGAAAATGTCCCTGGAGCTTATTTGTTAGTTGAGATCTCCCTAGGTAAAGAATGAAAACAGCCCTCAGAAATGATCTTGAATGTGCTTCCAGAAAGGATATTACCCCATGGGAAATAAAAACTTCCCAATAAAATAATGCAACACTGAAGTTTCATTGGCACCAATGCCTTAGATATCTACTATCAGAAAGGAAAGTGTAATAGAACTGAGAAAGGAATCTGTGTCTAGAGATCCATCCTTTAATATAATCTCTCACAGATTATTCAAAGCCACCCCTGTTTTAGTTAGCGTAAAGGACCTCCGGCAATGTGAATTATTTAAATATACAAAGGTGTTGATTGTATTCTTGTCTTTCTCTCTCTGCAAACAGATGAACATCAAATATCCGATAGAAATAGGCTCATACACATTTTTAAGTTTAAATAATGCATTAGAGTAGAAAGCATTTGCGAAGAAACAGCCAAGGCAAACTGATTCTAAAAGGTTGAGGAATAAACATGTCTCCTTAAGAAACTGGATTTGAGCATTGTATCAATAAAAGAGCATGGGTCAGGAATTATCAAAACATTAAAAATGAAATGATAAAGGTAGAATGAATATTAGTTTTGTATTAATATATTGAGTTTCTGTAATATTAAAATTCTCTAGAATGGCTACATGACAGAAAATTCAATATTTACTGGTGTATTTTGTATTTACTTGGGTCATAAATAAACAAATGTCTGAGGTTGACTTACATGCTCTTTCTCTTTAGGACTCTATGTACATATATAATTCATTTTTCTAAGTATTTCTTCATTGCATTTTGCCAGCTGTATACTGCCTATCATGAACCCTATTTGTGAGTAGCTTCCAATCCAGTAATACATGAGTATTATGACAAAGTATAAAAACAATAGAAAATACTGCAAATGACAAAAGATGATGGTATACATTGTCAACAGTTTCCTAACCAGAGTGATCAGATGGGAGAGTACTGGGGCAAACTTTATGGAAGAGACTTGCCTAGAGTAGAGTCTTGAAAGTTTCCAGATGTGAACCGAAATGAAGTACATATAAGGCACAGCGATCAATAGCAATGAGAGTGAAGCTGGATTGATGTATATTGGGATCAGTGGTGAGACCAGTCTCACTAGTGATAGTTCTTTTGTAGGTGGTAGTGAGAGGAAAGTCATCATGAATTCAGATTTCTCAGGAGGCTTGAATAGCAAGATAAGAAAGGCAAATTCCTTTAAAGTGGCAACAAGCAGCTATTGAAAAATCCCTGAGTATTAAGTCAAAGCAAAAGTATCTGGTGAGGGTGTCTGGGTGGCTGTCAGTTAAGCATCTGCCTTTGGCTCAGGCCAGGATCCCAGGGTTCTAGGATTGAACCCCACATCAGGCTTCCTGCACAGTGGGGAGTCTGCTTTTCCCTCTCCTTCTGCTCCACTCCCCACTTGTGCGCTCTCTCTCTCTCTCTCTCTCTCTCTCTCTCTCTCTCCTCTCTCTCTCTCTTTCTCTCTCTCAAATAAAATTTAAAAAATCTGGCAGGATACTCTATGAGTGATTGGAAATATAAGGTATTTAGGACAGGTCACATACCATACACGTATACCGTTTAAGAAGAATGCATTCCGAAAAACAAGTTTTCTCAAGGCACTAAAAGGTTAATTGGACTATGGAGAAGGAAAAATTTGAAGGGAAAGTAAAAAGAACTTCACTGAATTGCACTGTAAAGAGGCTCTGTGGCCATTTTTCTTGAGTCAAGTTCCTTTCGAGTGGTAACATACCCTAAATTGATTTCTGGAATATGAGAGTAGAATGTACCTGTAGCTTACTTCTTTGGAAGAGATATTCCAGCAGGGAAGGTTCTAAAGAATAAATAACTATGTGGTATGTCTATGAAGATTAGGATCTTAGATAGTTTCATCTTGTTACCTGCAGTTCAGTGTGGTTTGAAGTAAGTGAATAAATTCCTATATACCTTAGAGAGGCAAGGCATTAATTATGGAAAGGAGTTCAGCATTGCAAAAAGAAATGAAGTAGCGGCAACAGAAATGCATTGAGGACAAGGTACCCTATGAGATGAGATTTGCAAGGACAGATGATCAAGGACCAGGTGGGCATTTCCTACTTTTGCCATTTTTGCTGTACTTATATTTTTTTCAACTTGGATGCAAGTGCAACAAATTGTGTGTGCATGTGTGTGTGTAATCCAGAGGTAGAGAAATGTGAGGTGAAATTATGTATTGTTGCTATAGAATAAGAATCTATTCAAAATAGAAGTATGGCTATAATAGAAAAACAAAGGTTAACTAATATTTTTCCCTATACATAGAGCTCATTTGATTATGAGTTCTGGCTTTTTTTTTTTTTTTTTTTTGTGGTGACTGTTAAGAAGTACTCAATAAATGAATGAGGACCTATATTTTCTGTCATCCACTTTAGGCTGCCTTACTTGCTAAAAATAGTAGAAAGTTATGGAATCCCTATATACTTAGTTGAGTGCCTAGGTCCTTTTTATTCCAAGTGGAGGATACTACCTTATGTCTTCCCTAAATTTGCACCCTCACTCTATCTAGTCCATTATTTTTTAGTGCACAGGATATTTTCTGAATATCGTGCTGAGTTGAAAAACCTATAGTTACTTGGAGTTTTTTTCAGTGTATAAAAATGAATAGAAGTTTCTTTAACATACATAATTAACAGAGATTTTTATTTAACATTTAATGACTAAGGCAGGCATATTAACCTGTCTCTATAGTCATATATTGGAAATAAACAAACTTCTAGAGTTAATAAAACATTTGAATGTATATTTCAGCATTACATTTGGAAATATGTGATTATTTTAAGCATTCTACAGTGTTGACCAGAGATGTGAAAATTGATGTCTTCATTCTTAACAGTTGGTAGTGTTCACAGCATGATACCATGCTAATGGAACCTTGACTTGCACAGTGAAGTGGAAACCAATAACTCTGTGCTGAGGATATAATATATGGGGCGATTTATGTATGTAAGTGTGCATTCAAGTGTAGGCATATTTACATAAATATGAAATATTTAAGTGTACTTTGGAACATGTGAAAGCAAATACAAATTTATTTACTAGTTTTAACATTATAGTTAATTTAAAAAATAACATTTTGATTTTTTTTCCTGGTTTTAGAATTAGTATTTATTGCAGAAGAATTGGAAAAGTGAAGAAACATTTAAGATACAGATAACCATAATCTCATGATCCAAATGCTTTGTTGTATTTCTTATGGTCTATTTTCAATGCAGAAACAGTGATTTGGCCAGAGTTGGATGTAGACAAAACCCTTCAAAAGTTCATTTTTCTGCTTTATTTAAGCTCTAGTCCACATAACGCAAGAAATGAATTTGTCTTCATAGCAAACTAGTCCTTTACTAGCCTCCATTTTCTCTCATTTCTCACTCCAGATTCAAACCTTCTATGCAAATAAATCTGCTTCAGAAATTATTATAGTTGTATAATACAATTTTTATACAGTTAATATGTATACGTCTTTGTTTTGTTATAACACTCATCTATTTTTCTTAAAAACAAATGCAGTGGGCGCCTGGGTGGCTGAGTTGGTTAAGTATCTGCCTTTGACTCAGGTCATGGGCCAAGTACAGAGTACCTTCTGTTCCAATGTGGCGCTTGCCGCTCAGTGGGGAGTCTTCTCCCTCTCCTCTGCTCCTCCTCTCTACTTGTGTGCTCTCATATGCTATTTCTCCCTTAAATAAATAAAATCTTAAAAAAATAAAAAATAAAAACGAATGCAGCATTACAAAACCTAAATCCCAGAACTATAAAGATCCATAGCCATGTTTCTCTGTCCCCAGTTTGGTGTTTGCTTCTTATAGCACACATAACATTGGTAAGCTTTTATGGTTTATAGATACCTAGCGGTGTCTCCGACTTCTGTGTCAAAAATAGCACCTCCTATATGGTGGCACTCACTAAATATGAATTGACTGCACCACCTTGTTGGGATATAGGTGGAGTGATTGTTGGTGTCTTTTATGGGCCATGAGTTCATTACCAATTGATGTGCTATAGATTGTGTGATACAGATCAGCTGAGTATGTAATACTGTTGTAGCTATGGCTGTTTTATGAAATTCTTTATGAATTTCCCCTATTTTTATTTATGACTGTGTTCCATGTGGTATGTTACCCTTTTATTCCTCATCCAAAAATCAGTATATGTGCTGCCGAAGTGAGCACCCTCATCTAAAAATCAGAAAGAATATTTCTACTGAGATTTTCCATTGGTATGCATAAGCAACTGTGTTGCTTAAAACTATTTCTTTCCGTTAATGCAACATTGAACTGTAGAAGTTCCTAGAGTGAAATAAAATGGCTCTCCTTAGACTGACAAAAATACCCTGAGGCCCTCTGCTTATTTAAATAGAGTGTTCTTCAGCAAAGGTTGTTCCATCAACAATTAGTGTCTTCTTCATAACTCCTAAATTATTCATTAATGCAAATCCACAATCTAATCACTTTATTCTCCAGCAAAGTTGAAAGAAGAAAATTAATGGTATTTACTTTAAAAAAAAAAAAAAACAGTCTCTCGTTCTTTTTCTCTTAATGTGTTTGAATAATGATAAATATAATTTTGATATGCAAGGTTTCTACTGCAATTTAATTTTTTGAATAATAAAAGAAAGCTGAAGACAGGATTTTGCAGGTTTCTGTTACTTTTCAGAACATCCTGAACTGATAAACTGTATCTCCTGTACATATGAGTTTCTCTTTGCTGGCAGCACAAATTCTGCTAATAGTTTCATATCTATTCTACACTTGTACATTGTATAGTTATGGCATATTTTTAACCTGCATCTCTCTTCTTTCCCTGCCACAGAGCTTCATAAACAGTATAAAAATAAGGCTGCAGGTCTCTACTTCTTACTTTAGAAATATGACTACCACCTCAGGGCACTTTCTCCAAGCTTACCTTCTGGCCAGTGCTGTATCTCTTTGTGTCCTTGGTTCCCTTCGGTGAGGAAGAAAAATCAGACAGTGATGATGGTTTTTACTTATAAAACAGTGTGTGTATGCGTGTGTGTGTGTTGAAAATCTTATAAAAAGTCTGTTTAGAAAGCTGATCATGTTCATCTTGGTCTTCTTGGTCTGAAGCTTAAAAGCAGTTTTACTGTGTTTCTGTGCTAATTTCATACAAATTTTTGGCAGTTACTATTATTCTTTTTCGTCAAATCTTATTCCTACTGTCTTACTGCATTTGTTTTCCTTTAGTGATGCCAAAATTCATGTACTTTCATCTTGTCCTATAGCATATTTTCCTATAAACTGTGTGGAAATCTTTTACGGAAGGATGTGGAGTATAAATGAAAACGCATAGGCAGAAATTTATATGTTGTATATATTGTGCCCCTCTGCTATGCTGGCAGAATGATAACTATTAGGGCCAGCTTATAAAATTTTCCCTTCAGTAGGAGGAAGCGGTGAGTTAAGACTAAGACAAAACAAAGTCCTCTACTTCTCATGTATAGAGAATATGCATTATTCAGGTGTGGGAGAGAAAATTTCATCTAAAGTTGAAGTAACACAGATAATGAATAACAGTACTTTTTGATATTTTGTCATCTGTGTATAGCCAAGATAAGGACGTCTTTATACTTTAAACATACAAATTACAAGAAGAGACGATAGTGTGATTGTAACACTTATGTAAATTATTCATGCTCCTGTGACTCAGGACTAGCCAGTTTGAGAATTATATTTCAGCTGTCCCGGTGCTTGGCTCAGGATAGGTACATGACCTATTCAGAACCAATGAGGATCAATTTTTGTCGGAGGCCCAGCATTGGCAGAAGCAAGACCCGCCTCTGCACAATTCAGTAAAATGAGTAATAATTTTCTTGTCCAGAGTTTAAGCAGTAAACATTTATTGACTCTCTGTTTAAAAAGAAAAATGCACCAGATCAGCAGGGTCACTGTGATATTTATGATGACTGAGACAGTAATTGAGTAAAGCATTCTGTACTACCTACTTGATGCAATGCTTGGGCAAAGTAATCAGGGACCTCAGTCCATGTAAATCATGGATTATATAATCTTTGAAGAGGCAATTTATGTAGTCTACAAGGTGAACAATAACATGCCCCAGGATTTGTGAATTTTATGACTTGCAAAAAAGCCAGCTTGAAGTGATTAACTTTAGAACATGGATAAAACTTACTGTAATTATTGACTCAGTTTTTTTATGTGAAATACAACTTGGTGGGGAAAGTCAGGTCATATGAAACTGATACTATACTGACATTTTAACAGAAAGAAATCTGTTTCTTTCAGAAAGAATCTCCCTTTTAAAAAAATATTTGGATTTCCATGTCTTTATAAAAGAAGTTAGTCTTTTGAAGTATATATACTCAATTTGAACAATGTAGATGTATTCTCAACCTTTTCAGAAAGAGTGGTTAAGTTTTTTGAGATTTGACAAGAAATAATTTTTTTTTAAAGATTTTATTTATTTGACAGCAAGAAACACAGCTAGAGAGGGAACACAAGCAGGGTGAGTGAGAGAGGGAGAAGCAGGCTTCCTGCTGAGCAGGGAGCCCCATGTGGGGCTCGATCCCAGGTCTATGGGATCATGACCTGAGCCGAAGGCAGTCGCTTAACCAACTGAGCCATCCAGGCGCCCCAAAGAAAGAAATTTTTAATAGTGAATTACAGCTAAAAATAGATCCATGTGAAAACAAATTTTATTGACCATTTCAGGGTCTAAAAAATACATTAAGCTCTTAATTGCATGGCATTTGTTAGTAAAGGGTTGGAGCATAATTGTTAGTGAGCTTTCAGAAGTGTTTCTTCGAGATAATGTTTGAATAATCTATCGCCCAAATTTGAATAATTTATGCATGGACGAGTGTAGAGTTATAATTGCAATTACAATGTTCTGTTCAGTAGCAACGAGTCGCATTTGAAGTTCGTTGCCGATTACAGTGTATAGCTTAGGTTCTGCTTTTCATTTCATTTTTAACAAAGGATTCTGAGTAAAGGGGGATGGCTCAGAGCTTGACAAAAGTTCCCAAATTTTAAAGAGTTTCTTCCTAAAGATTTTTATTTCATTTTATAATTTTTTTTTAACAGTCTAAAATCCAATCTTGCTTGCTTCTGTGCCATAGAGATAAAGCAAGGGACTGAAGTGCCCCTGGTTGGACAGAAAGAACTTTTTCACTTTTATTCTGAAGGAACAGCTGCTCTCATCAATAATTTCCTGAAGCGATAGTCCAGGAGTGTAAACAATATTTTATACGGATGACAGTGGAACAGAATATGTTATTGCTGAAATTTGTGCTCTTCACTGTGGAGAATGGATTAACACTGTATAACACAGCATCAAATACATTCTATTTTCTGAATTTAATGAAAGGGTTAAGAGTTTGTACACGATGGAAGTTTGACTCACAAAGAAACAATGTAATAATTTTCACAGATAGTAAAAAAGTTCATATCATAGCATTTACTATTAATCTTAGTATTTTGCCAGCCAATTCAAATTAATTTTTTATGTGACATTGAATTTTTGTTTTCTTCAAAAATTTGAAAATGCTACTGAAAGGTTGACCATTTTAGAGGACTAATTTTCTTTATTTAAAAATTTGTCAATGGCTATGAATTACTTATATATCTTCTGAACTCAACAAAAACATTTAAAAGGACTTTAATTGGTTTGATTAAAATTAAAAAATTAAATTAAAAAAAATTAACTCTCTTTAGTGACCAGGCATGTCCACAGAATTCATTTGTTGCTAAAGACTTTGAAATTTATTTTCATTCTTAGAGTCTAGTATCTACAAGTTTCTTCCTCCAAATTTTGTCTACTTTTGCATCAATATAAGAATATTTCTTCACTTTACCACTGATGTTACAGATATTCTCAAATGGGGTATTGACTAGGAAACTGAGAAATAGAAAATTTCAAAGGCTGAGTTGTATAATTCTTGCATCTTAGATATTGTAATATACGTTGAGCTGTAGATTCACAGACTTAAACGTTGGAAAGGGAACTTGAGCTCATTCAGTTCTGTGCCCTGCTTCTATGTGGGGCAAAACAATACAGAAATATTGTAGGCATGTTTCAGTAAAAAAAAAAAAAAATCTTAAAATCAGGGGAGCCTGTGTGGCTCAGTTGGTTAAGCGACAGCTTTCGGCTCAGGTCATGATCCTGGAGACCCAGGATCGAGCCCCACATCAGGCTTCCTGCTCGGCGGGAAGCCTGCTTCTCCCTCTCTCACTCCCCCTGCTTGTGTTCCCTTTCTCACTGTGTTTCTCTCTGTCAAATAAATAAAATCTTAAAAAAAAATCTTAAAATCAGATCAAATTATACAGCCTCTTAAATTAACTTTTTTTCCCTCTTTTCATAAGCTGTATACTCAAGAAAGAAATATTTTTGGTGAAACAACGTAATATAACCAACAATACAAGATTACATGCTTTCCCTATTTAAGAGAAAACTTGCTTTTCACATTTATTATAGAGGAGTAGTAGAGAGGAAGGAGCATGAACCCACATACTAAATGACTACTCTGTAGTCAACACAACAGTATGTGTTACGAACTTCTTCAGGTCACTTGGGGAAGTTTGTTTTCTCATTAAGAAAAAGTAGATACCTGAGAAGATGACAGTTTAGTGTTTTTGTTTTTTTGTTTTTGTTTTTATTTTTGTTTTTTACATGTAAAGAACGTAGAATAGGACTTGGCCCATAGTCAGTGCTCTGTAGTAGTTGATATTATTTGTAGTCTTAGATCTTGAACGAATTTGGATGGTTCTTACCTCCCCCCGCTCCAAATTACTTTGAATCAGTCAGGTTTTCCTTTGTAAAATATCATTTCATGATTGGCAGTACAAAAGCAAAGAAAGCACTTTCTATCAAGAGCTTTATATATTCTATATATTTATTTATTTCCATTCATTAATTATTATAGAATATCCACAATGAAACAGTTATATGCAGTATAAATACATGTACATATATTCTATATATAGTATTATATATAAGCATATCTAAATATCTATTATATAATTAGAACTCTACATATATACAGATATATGTAGTTTGAACTATATTTATCTATCTATAATTTAAATCCTCTGAAAAGGTTCTGTGAGGTTTTTCATATTCTTTTATTATAATAGAGGAAGTAGGAGCATAAACTAGATAAGGGTAACTAATACATGATAACACAGGTTTCTCTACTCTGAAACATGCGTTTTCCCAAAAATACCATATTGTTCATAAATGGTGAATTTAGGCCAGTGATGTGTACTATAACTAAGGATGATTTACTGTGGTAAAACCAAAATGTCAATAATGTTAGAGTTTGTATTCGTGTTAAATGATTTAAATATCTATCTAAAATAAATAGCAAATGACCTCAATAAATAACAACTGACAATGTTTTACTCTTTATTAATATCTTGGTGAGGTTATAAGGTTTCTGAGTCAATGTGTGCTAGCTATGCTATATTTTAAATCCAAATTACAGTGATCAAATGCATTAGATCATTTAGGAATGTTTGAAGAGTGCTTTAACAACACCTGGTAAAGAGGAAATAGGCCATTGTACATGAAATACTCATTACTAAGGGACGGTTTATTAATGTGTTTGCAATTCTATGGGTTAAATAAATAAAAAAAAGTCATCTAAATTATTTGTAAAATAGGGTGTCATTCCTTACAGGGTTTTCCTTCTTCAACTCGAGGATTTTTCAGATCTAACTCTTGATTTTAAGGCTTATGTCTGTAACAGATCATTCATAGAATGATTGTCTAAGGATATTTTAGGTATTTCTCTTATGCAATATTTTTTTTTCCTAAGATGATATAATTGACATTTCGATCAGGACTCGAAAGACACTAGAAAACACAAACTTCCTGAAGTAGTGTCTTTTTAAGTTTAGTTCCAGACAGAATTAATTCTATTAAGCTTTTTTTGTTGTATGACTTTAAAAACCTCCTTGGAGATTAACAAAATTTTTTAAAAGATTTTATTTATTTATTTGATAGAGAGAAACACAGCAAGAGAGGGAACACAAGCAGGAGGAGTGTGAGAGTGAAAGCAGGTTTCCTGCAGAGCTGGGGGCCTTATATGGGGCTGGGTCCTGGGACTCTAGGATCATGACCTGAGCCAAAGGCATTTGCTTAATGACTGAGCCACCCAGGTGCCCCTAACCAAGAAATTTCTTTATTGAAAAATGCTAGGAAATACATAGATGTAATTCTAAAGCATATTTATATTAATAATATTGTTATACTAAAAATAGAACAATATCCATTGTGAATTTAAAATGGGTTATTCTGAATTATGGGCTGTTGCTTCTGAGATGTGTAATCGTTTTGCATTAATTTATGTCTTACATCTTAGCAGAACATTCACACATGTGCCTCTTGTATGAAATAGGGTAATGGTAATCGGTTGCTATTATCCCAGAATGGAAGAAGTTGGCATAATGAAAAACATGAGATTTAGGGGCAGTCACTTTCTAGCTCTGTGACCTTTACCAGGTGACTGACTTGCCTTTTCTAAAACCTCAGTTTATCTTCTGTGAAATGAGATTCCTGGTAACTATGTGCTCCATTTTCAGTAAATGTTAGTGATTTTTATGAAAAATCAGAGGTAACATTTCCTTATCCATCATGGCAGGAGATATAAACAGCTGATTTTCTAACTCTCAGTTCCTAATGTCCCTGTTATTGGCCAAGGAAACCACTGTAGTACAATATTTAATCTTAATGTAAGAACTTTGATGTAAACTTTCAGAAAAAAACTCATAAAGCAGTTTCTTTACAACTGTGCATAATATTTACATAGTTGTGTTCACATTGGGATCCAGAACTGCTTATCTATGGAACTATTAGGCTTTTAATTGAGAATGTCTAGAAAGATTTTTAGCAACAGGTGCCAAACAGCTGCAGCTCTATTTCAATAATAATAGTGGATGGATTTATTCTCCGTGGGCTTTCTTTTATGCATTCTGAGCTGACATGAACATTTAGGACACAAAGGAAATTAAATAATCAAAAATCACATTTTTTTTTGGGTGAGGAAAACTTGAGCATTGAGAATTACTTGATGTATGCAATAATAACTGTCAAAGCCTAGTTTATTCTTCAAGATCACCCTGAGTTGCAGTATCAGTCTTAGTAATAAGCAGTAGCATGAATATGTGCCAAAACATACAAATTAGTTTCTTTAATAACAAACACTGCTTTGTGTAAAATTTGATTTATATACTATTTAAAACTTTTTTATTCCAAAGAAGTTGGAGAGGTTGAGTGATTTCCATAGTGATACTATTGACAACTCTTGTCATTTTTGATTTTTTAAAAAAATTGTTTCTTAGTCATAAATGATTCTTCAAATCCGAGGTTTTGTTTAATTTGCCTCCATATGAGATATCATTAGAGTGAACTGCAAAAGTATTTGCAGAGAGTATGTATTATAAGCTTCTGGAAAGTAGAGAAGCTGCAGAAGAAGTAAAATGGAACAGTTGTCTAAAGAGTATTCAGTATAATTAAGCCATGGAATGGCTTAAATAATTTCTAGGTGGCAAATTTTGTGGACTTAAGATGGATACCAGACTCAGTAATAACACGGAAACTGGAAAGACATTCCTTTTTGGGAGATGAAAGATAATATCAGTTTTAGACAGATTGCATTTCAGTTACTGGTAGGGTACCCAAGAGGGATTTCAGTATGGCATGGCTCTTATATCTGTTTTCGTCCTGCTGGTCCACCTATCCAATGAGTCTGTATTTCATCTCACGCATCATTCATGTCTAATATCCTCAAATAAGTTTTCATTGAAACCACATGCCCTTAGTTCATGTTTATAAGATTCTCTATTTTCTCTCATAGGATAATAATTGTGCTTTAAATTCTGAATCTTGCTCTTTCATTAGCCCTGCTTCTTTTGGTATAGTTCTGCTTATTGCTCATATTTCATATTGCTAAATACCAGGGATGTCTCCGATTTTGTGCATGTGAGTATCCTTTTGGTCCTCCTGAGAATGTGTTTGCCATGTGCATTTGGGAGAGGAAAAAATTCTGTAGTGTGGGCCTGGGCTCTTTGCCCTGGGTTGGGAGAATGAGTGTGACATATATACAGATGTAATGTTTCTTCTTTTCCTTAGTTTGACACCGTATGTTTGCCTGCTTGTTTTTTCTAGGGTTTATTCAGTTGATCTGGTTGGCTGGGCAGATGTTACCTTTCTTGTTCAAAACCAGCTATAAAAATTTTCTAAAATTTTGAGCTTGGTTAAATTAGAAGGTTTTCAAGATACAGGAAAACTGTATTTCTTTTTTAAAAGTATGATGTCTATCTTATAAAAGGATTTCCCATTGAGGTGTATTCTTTGAGAAATAGGACGTAGTGAAGCTAGGTAGATGCTACCCTACCCTACCCTAACCAGAGAGATAGCCTCTGACCGTTCAGTTCTTCATTAAGGACTTAGGCAAACCAGAATCCTTGGAGATCCCACTGAACAAGTAGTATTTTAATCCACAGGAGCCACCAATAGCAGTGCAGTGAAAGTTCGTCTCCCCTATGTCAACAGTTTATTACAAATTCTCTTTCCTTTAATAAATAGAAAAGGTAAGATTTAAAGACATGTTTGGTAGATCTGGACTAAAAATAGTATGTAGAAATGCTTCATATTTTCTTGGATCAGATGAGGTCATCGAGAAACATCTTACATATTAGTGTAATATATATTATGTATATAGTTTTTCAAAGATACATGATATGGTCCAACTTTTTCAATAATAAAGAATTATCAAAATTATCTCTTTTTCCAACATGATCTAATTCACTTGTTACCATTTCTTTGTTACTGTATATTTGTCTTAGTTACCATTAGTGAATCATTTATGCCTGTCCATGTGCATCTATCTATCTTGTATTTATGTTAACACCTGTGATTGATACTAGTAATAAAATAAAAATAAAAATACTCTCAGTCTAACATATCATGGAATATTAATTTACTGATATAATATTGAACTTTGATCACAATTAAAAATAGTGAAATAGTTTAAAAGACAAATCAAACCATAAATGACAAGAACATTTTTCAGTGTTGTAAAGTCAGTTGTACTTTGATTTCATTTCTGAGAAATTGCTTCATGGTGAGTTGTGTAATCCTAGGACATGTACTTTTATCTGTAAGTCCAAATGATTCTTGGCAAATATAAATTAGCTCTCTAGTTCTAATATGTGCTGCTGGAACACAAAGCATTGTCTTTGAATTTAGTAATATATTTTGTAAATAACTCTCCCAAACTGAAATGTTTTTCAATTTTGGATAATTTGATTTTTGTCTAATTTATAAGAGATCTACTTACTGAAGTGTTAGGAAAAAAGTGGCAACATAAGACTATGGAACACAGATAGGATTCCTGACTTGTAATCAACTCCATTTCATAGATATCAATAAAACCATCTATGTGATAGACATTTATTGATAATACTGTCAGGGTCCCCAAGGGAAACAAAAATTAATTCTAACACTGTCTTCCTAGCTTTATGTAGTGAAAACATTTATACAATAATTGTATAGACTTGTTATCTGTGATTTGGGGTATTCTTTAACTGTGATCTAGATCTCTTATATTTAACTGTCTAATTCCAAAATATGATGGACTTTTGTACTCTTAAGATGCTTTCTACTTTTAGATGTCATATCTTCTTTAAAAATTACTGGAAATATTACAGTTTAATTTATTTAGTGTTAAGCCCTTTTTAAGACTTGAGACAAATGATACTTTTAAAATTATACATGTATGCCTGGGGCTTCAGGTTCTGAAATCTAATAAAATATGTTTAATGCTAAATAATTTAAAAACAAAAATCATTCACATATTAATTAGAGGCTCAAGCTAATTATTCTGTACATTTTATTACTCCTGGCAGATAAATTGCTACCAAGTCAGCCTGTTCTAGCCGAGCAGCTATTGTAAACCCTCACAGTCTGGCTTTATATAATGGAGACTGTCACATTCACTGGTTGTAGTGTTCCTGCTTTATCGGTTAGGGAAGCTGTGACACTTCAAAGCCAGCAGTTCGTTTTGGGTCATAAATATGCCTTTGACCTCCCTATACATGGAAACAACAAAGATCTTGAAAGAATAAAAAGATGATTTAGATACTTAAAACATTTGATTTGGTACATCTCTGTGTTTGAGTTTGAGAAAACGAATATATTAATACAATTTTTTAAAAAGAAAAGCTTATTTTGGGTGGGGGAAGCTATTAAGGAAATAGGTATGGCAGGCAACATTAAATCAAGGTAGACTCCTTGAGGTTAGTTATATCTGATGCATTGGTTAATCGAGAAGTCAACTGTATTGTATTAATAGTTTGACTTTCATTCCAAATGATGGCAGAAGTGAGTTGAGATAAAGAGGCTAAATCTGCAAGGCAAAGGTGGAACTATGGGGAACCCCAAAGAGAGCTCAGGCAAGGGAAATCCAACAGAAAAATGGAAGGGAAAAGAAGGTTAGGGAGGGCAGGATTCTTGCTTTTTCTTTTGTTTGAAATGCCTCTTGTCTTCTTGCCTCCCTAGCAAACTCCTATTTATCCATCAGGGCTCAGCTAAAATCACTTACTCTCATTTTCTGCCCCGACTCTCATTCTCTTCTGTATTCCCAGTGCACTTGGGCAAACCACTATTTCTAACCTTACCAGAATATTAATTTAGCCATCTCTGTTTTGAGATGACGGGAAAGGTATCTTTTTTAATACATTTTCAGCACCCAGAAAAATGCCCAGTGTGGTATCCAATAGTTGTCAAATAACTTGTTTGTATTTCTCTAGGAAAGATGGTGGTTGGACTTTGAAAAATCCCAAAAGGTCCCCTGGATGTTTTAAATTCTTGCATAACAGTTAACTGGCATTAGTGTTACTAGACAGGTTGTAGTGCTTTTTGCTCATGAAAGGTTAATATAGGGAGAGACCTAGAGCCTTTGAAAGAGTGTGGGATTAGAATTGCTTACAAGTGTGGTGTTTTATGGCTGGCAGTAAGGCACGGTTAATAGGCACACTTGTGTTCCTGCAGGTGTTTGCAGAAAGGACTAATCAAGGGAAGTTGTACAGCAAAGGCAAAACACTTTACTCTTAAACCTTAATCCTAAATCTCACATACAAGGAGGAATGAAACTTGTGGAAACTGATCCAGGAATTTGTAGAAACTAAGGGCTAATTGTGCAGATGTGAGCTTGTTTAGAGGCCCTAGTCAAGGAATGCAGCTACTCATAAAACTTTGACGGGAGGACACTCCTCCTCTACCAGAAAAGGGCATCCTTGTCCACCCAGCATGCAGCTTATGCATGTGAAGTTCAAGGTATTGTAGGATCTTGTGGAGGAAGAGGAAAATGAAAAGTGAAGTACCATGTTAGAGAACAAAAAGTGGAGGAAGAAAAAAAAAAAGGCCAAAGAATCTGCATAACAAGCATGTGTCTTTCCCCCACAGAATTCAGAGCTGGGCTTTGTGGAGGAGATCCTTAGAGCATGTCTGTAGATCAAAAGAAGTCAGAAGGCTGGAAGGAGTGAGGGAACATTCTTTATGTAACAGAACAGAGCATCTGGGGCTTAGCAGCTCCTCTGAAGTACTTGAAGTTTGTCTGGCCTGGCCAGTTAGTAACTGGGTTGTGGGTATTATCATGTCCATTTTGCAGATGAAGAAATGGAGGCAGAGAGATGTAAGTGACTTTTTCTATATGTAGGTTTGTCCCTAGGCAGTATGGCTTCAGAGCTGGTATTGTTAATCACTGTGCTACATCAGTGATCAAGGTAGTTTTCATAATAAGGAAGCAGAGTTAAAAAACCTAGCTTGATCACTCATCAAAATTAGCTTCCTAGTACATACCTCATAAATTGAACTTACCTACCCTGACACTGGCAGAGTTGAACAGGCACAGCCTTATTCCCAGAGGCTTAATCTATCCCCCAAATAACTGACACAGGTGAATAGACAATACAACTGTGTGGAGGGCAAGGTGGTCCAAATGAGAGATGAAGGCTGACCAGGTCTGTTCAGCTTTTTCTCACAAGCCTGCCAATTAGGTAATAATTATTTCCATTGAGAAGTATAATGGGATGGAGTCTATCTTGCTTCATGGACTTACTTCTAGGAAGCACTTAGATATGGTGGGTTGGAGCATACAATCAAAATATGGAAATGCAAAAATATATTTTATTGAATTCTGAAATACGAGACTGAATAACATGAGGTTAGGCACATTGGACTTCAGAGGCAGCAGACCTGTTTTGAATTCCAGATCTAACACTTATTAGCTGTGTAGTCTTAGGGATTTTCTTTTTCCCTGAGCCTCAGTTTCTTTATCCCCTAGATGGGGATAAGAATATCAACATTATATAAAAATGGTACTTTATATAAAAGAATTCATCTTATGGAAACTACATAATTCTTACCTAAACCTTTCAGATGAGAATGAAGAAGTGGTTTTCTAATTGGGGTACCAGTTGTTCCTTAGTAACATTTCTCTGCAGCCCTAGGATTCAAAAGCAAGGCCAGAATGCTTCTTGTCAATGTGCAATGTTCAAGAAGTAGATTCTTCTAATTAACTCAAGATGGCAATCTCCCAAAGCTGTCTGTTTTCAAGATTGTAGGTATTTCATTTTCATTCTGTTGTGATAAAGAGGAATGTGATGAAGATGATCGGAATTACCTCCCATTATGAGCTTGTTAATTTGTCTGCTATAATTTTCTAAGCGTTTTCTTGGAACACATCCAGAAATTTATAAGAGATCATCTTCCATTTCATACTGCTACAGACTGTGAAACAATAACTAATTTGAGATAATAAGTATTGTAGCTTATGTAAACATACATAAATACAACACATGCTGGAAAATGCACAATGCAAGTACACCAAGACGAGATGAAATATATTTTTTAGCAGAGAGTATTCTTGTATGAGATTAATGTGGAAACATGCTAAGAGGGGCACCTGGACGGCTCATTCATTAAGCGGCTGCTTTCTGTTTAGGTCATGATCCCAGGGTTGTGGATCAAACTCTGCATCGGGCTCCCAGCTCAATAGGAAGTCTGCTTCTCCTTTTTCCACTCCTCCTGTGCTCTCTGTCTTTCTCTCTGTCAAATACATAAATAAAGTCTTTAAAAATATATGCTTAGATGTTCATATACTCCAATGATAATTTGTTCAATTAATATTCCTACTCAGGCTCCTACTATGTATCAGGTATTGCTCTAAGCAGTAAGGTAGAAGGACAAAAACCCCTGTTCTGGAGTTCTTTATATTATGAGATTGGTATAAATTTGTTGAGTCTTGTCAAGGCTCTTCCCCTAGGTTATTTTCCCTCCAGGTTTATTCACTTAAACATACCTATTTAAAAAATTAGTCATAGTCACTGTTTCCATAGTGATTTTAAAAGCTAGTTTGCTTAAATTCTATCCACTACTAATTTTTAGTATATGACACCAATTTGATTCACTAAAATGAAAGTTTATGACTGCTCCTGTCATGGGTTGATTATTACATGTGGTCTGTACTCAGGATGATACTTTGTTACTAAAGTAACAAAAATTTACATCAGTAAGTTTCAAGTACTAAATATGTATCATTGTCTTTCTTTGAAAACTGGTAAGCATGTAATGTTTACATGATAATGCTTCATAAGTCAAAATATGTCATATATTCAGAGGCCTCATTTTTCAGTCATCTGAATTAACCCTACACCTATTGAGATCCTATTCAGTGTAAGGTCTTTTTTTTCTTTATCTTTTTCTTTAATACTTAACTCCCCTTTATTTTTTTGTTCTCTGATTTTCTGATTATTCAGGAAAGTTTCCTCTGGCTCAGCTTTTGTTCCAAACTCATTTCCAACACTTTATATTGTCTTACATGAAATATGATTACTTTGAGTAAGCCCCACTGGAGTTGCTCCTCATAAAAGCAATTTATATGGTCATAAATACATCATTTAAGTTTAAGCACCTAGCCTGAGCAATTCCTGCAGCTCCCCTGGGATTTAGAGCTCACTCTGGCCCTGTATGTCAGAAGCCTGGAATCAAACATGTATAGTGTATAAAAGTGTCTACCCACACAAATCTTTATTTATCTCTCACATTGTTTAATACTGGTTGACTACACGGATGCCAGAATCTTTATTTTTTTTACTGAGACATTTATTTCAGTCATTCTACATATTCACAGCATTAGCATCAAAATATGACTTGTGCTCTTGTTTTTCAGGAGAAACAATTACAAACTTGTGATGCAAAGAGGAATAATGTTGAGTTCACACATTATTACTCTGTAAAAAACGACACTATCCTGTACAGCAGGAACATAGATTATCTTAAAGTTCACTGGTTGCCTTTCATAATCGTTTTTCCATCTTTGAAGAAATATGAAATAGAGATTTGGGGCAAGAACCATAAAATAAGACTAAAGATATTATAAAAATAACTTAAAGTCACCTTTGCTGTATTTGGATAAATGCATAAATTTCAACTGAGAAAAGACCCATAAAATATTCTGAAGGCAAATCACAGAGAGGGCTTTTTATAGTGCTGATGATTATGTTGATTTTTGGCAGCTATCAATTATAACTGATGTCCACTATAATCTTGATTGATGTTTAATGCCAATCATTTCCAATTATTTTGGTTTAACAAAGAAAAAGTTCTTATGGAAATATGTGTGACTACTTGACAACCCCTTTTTCCAGTTTCCCTAATTGAGGATCTGCTTTTGACATGTCTCTGTAATTTTAGTATTTTCTTTATATCTTGCTGTCTATTCTTCCTCCCTTTTATTCAAGTCCCCTTTCAACTTCTTCATATACAGTATACACAGGGAGAATTGGGCATTTCAGGCTTAAGAAAATTATCTAACTTCCTGTTGATAAGTACATGACACTTTATGTAGATATACATATATGTAACATACATATCTATGTATTTGACCTAGAAAACTAGATTTTTAAGTTTTTGAATACTCATAGTTTTCTATAGGTACATATATGTACATTTATATGTACGTGTGTATATCTGTATATTTATAGGAGAGGAGAGGAGAGATATTGCAAGCCTTATGGGGGAACTAATTTCTGTCTTTAAAAAAAAAGACTTGAAGTATCATTCACACTTTTCTACATGATTATTCAATGATTATGGTCATAACATGTTTTTATTGCCTTGGAAACACAGGTGGAAATTTTAAGTGGTATCATTTGTGACAACTCACAATGTGTTTTATATTACCAACACATTTATTCATATGTTGGTTTGAAATAAGTATTATTGGAAATCTTGAAGAAACATTATCAAAAAATTCTGAAAGAAAGAGAGAAAGAAAAAGAAAGTAAAGGAGTGAGAGAAAGGAAGGAAGAAAAGTAGGAAGGAAGGAAAGAAGAAAAGACAAAAAAGAAAGAAATCTAATTACCTTAACTACCCATAGTGGGTTTGATACATTTGAAGTCTGTAATGTTAATCTGGATACAGTTGGGACTGGTTGGAATTTTCACTGTGACATAAGTAAAGAATTAGATCTTTTTTCTTCTTTGTGGTGTGGCACATTTGGATTTTATTTACCTAATTTATTTGTTTACTTTTGATTTAAGTTTGAGCCTTTATTTCTTAGCTCTCTAATCATCAGATTTGCTTTACTATAGCAACAAATTACTCTAAAACCTCAAGGGCTTATGACACAAATGTTTATTTTTTGTTTGCACTGCATGATCATTGAGGGAAGGTTCTGAATCTGTTCCACACTGCCTACACTCTGGTCCCATTGAAGATTAGTCACTATCTGGAATATTGCTAGTTCCTGTGGTAGAGGGGAAAAAGAATATTGTGCGTTGGTTCTTACAGCTTCTGCTCTGAAATATCACCAATCACTAGGAGTCATGTTTCATTGTCCAAAGGAAATCACGTGGTCACGCTTGACTTAACTGGTGTGGAGAGTTGTAAAATCCCCCAGGGAGGGCTGTGAAGACTATGTATGATCAATATAGGCAGTAACTTCTTTGACATTGGCCACAACAACTTCTTTCAAGACACGTCTCCAAAGGCAAAGGAGACAAAAGCAAAAATGAACTTCTGGGACTTCATCAAAATAAAAAAAACTTCTGCACAGCAAAGGAAACAGTCAACAAAACAAACAGGCAACCACAGAATGGGAGAGGATATTTGCAAATGACACTACAGACAAAGGGCTGGTATCCAAGATCTATAAAGAACTACTCAAACTCAACAATCAAAAAGAAGATGATCACATCAAAAAATGAGCAGGAGACATGAAGAAGCACTTCTCCATAGAAGACATACAAATGGCTAACAGACACATGAAAAAATGTTCAGCATCGCTAGCTATCAGGAAAATTCAAATCAAAACCATGCTGAGATAACACCTTACACCAGTCAGAAAGGCGAAAATTAACAAGACAGGAAACAACAAGTGTTGGAGAGGCTGTGGAGAAAGGGGAACCCTATTACACTGTTGGTAGGAATGCAAGTTGGTGCAGCCGCTTTGGAAAACAGTGTGGCGATTCCTTAAAAAATTAAAAATAGAGCTACCCTATGACCCTGCAATTGCACTATTGGGTATTTACCCCAAAGATACAGATGTAGTGAAAAGAAGGGCCATATGTACCCCAGTGTTCATAGCAGCAATAGCCACAATCGCCAAACTGTGGAAAGAGTCAAGGTGCCCTTCAACAGATGAATGGATAAAGAAGATGTGGTACATATATACAGTGGAGTACTACACCTCCATCAGAAAGGATGAATATCCAACTTTTGTAGCAACTTGGTCTGGATTGGAAGAGATTATGCTAAGTGAAATAAACCAAGTAGAGGAAGTCAAATATCACATGGTTTCACTTACTTGTGGTGCATAAGGAATAATATTTTGGACAGTAAGAGAAGGAAAATAAATGGGAAGTAGGGTAATTCGGGGAGGGAAACTAAACGTGAGAGACTTTGGACTCAGAAACAAACTGAGGGTCTTGGAGGGAGGGGTGGGGGGATGGGAGAACCTGTTGGTGGGTACTGAGGGCATGTATTTCATGGAGCACTGGGTGTGGGGCATAAACAATGAATCTTGGAACACTGAAAAAGTAATATAAAGAATATATATATATATACATATAATCTACACTGGTTTTTGGGTTTTTGTTTCTTTGTTTTTATTTTTATTTTTTTTTTAAGATTTTTATTTGTTTATTTGACAGAGAGAGAGATCACAAGTAGGTAGAGAGGCAGGCAGAGAGAGAGGAAGAAGCAAGCTCCCGCCGAGCAGAGAGCCCGATGCAGGCCTTGATCACAGAACCCCGAGATCATGACCTGAGCTGAAGGCAGAGGCTTTAACCCACTGAGCAACCCAGGCGCCCTCTTTGTTTGTGTTTAATCCAGAGACAAAATAAGGGCCTGGGAATTTTCCCTTTGAGCAAGGTATCTATTTTCGGCTAGTAGGATGGGGAAAAAAAGGTGTGGCCCAAGGATCATCAGAGCTCTTCAGCTGTGTAATTTACAGTGTAACCCATTTTCAGACATCAGGAGAAATTTATGAACTAATATAAATTCATTGTTGCTGCCCATTGTGTCCTCTCCATAACTTTCATAAACTTTCAGAGGTAGTAGATGGGGATTTGGAAATTTTCTCTCTTTCAGCCTTGGAGATACAACTAATCTGAATGTCAGTGTCATTCAGCTTTGCTGGAGGAACAAAAAAACCCCCAAAATCTCAAGGCTTAACCGTAAAGGTTTGTTTCTTGCTCAGACAAAATATGATGCATTCAGAATGTCTGTCTTAGGCTGGTTAACCCAGAAAGCAAAACTGAGAGTATTGGTGTCCATGGAGCTTAGTGGAGAGAACCGTTGGAATCATCACATGGGGGTGAAGTAAGAAATTAGAATTGGGCAGAGGGAAGAGTTGAACTGTAATGCAACCTTTTTTTTTTTTTTAAGATTTTATTTAAATTCCAGTTAGTTAACATACAGCTTAATATTAGTTTCAGGTATACAATATAGTGATTCAACAGTTGCATGCAATATGTGCTGCTTATCACAAGTGCATTCCTTAATCCCCATCCCCTATTTAACCCATCCCCCACCCACCTACCCTCTGGTAACTATCAGTTTATTTCTGTAGTTAAGAGGCTGTTTCTTGGTTTGCTTCTCTCTTTTTCTCCCCCTTTACTCATTTGTTTCTTAAATTCGACATATGAGCAAAATCATATGGTATTTGTCTTTCTCCAACTAACTTATTTCCCTCAGCATAATACTCTCTAGCTCCATCCACATTCTTGCAAATGGTGAGATTTCATTCTTTTTTTATGGCTGACTAATATTCCATTGTATGTATATGTGTGTATATATGTGTCTGTGTATATATATATACACACACACCACATATTTTTAAAAAAATTTTAAATAATTTTACTTTTTCAGTGTTTCAAGATTCATTGTTTATGCCCCACACCCAGTGCTCCATGCAATACGTGCCCTCCTTAATACTCACCTCCAGGCTCACCCATCCCCTCACCCCCTCTCTTCCAAAACCCTGAGTTTGTTTCTCAGAGTCCAGAGTCCCTCATGCTTCATTTTCCTCTCTAACTTACCCCAGTTCACATTTCCTTTCCTTCTTCCACTGTCCTCCATGTTACTCCTTATGCTGCACAAGTAAGTGAAATTATATGATACTTGACTTTCTCTGCTTGGCTTATTTCACTCAGCATAATCTCCTCCAATCTGGTCCATGTTGCTACAAAAGTTGGGTATTCATCCTTTCTGAAGGGGGTGTAATATTCCATATACCACACCTTCTTTATGCATTCATCAGGTGATAGATATCTGGGCTATTTCCATAACTTGCTATTGTTGATAATGCTACTATAAACATTGGAGAGCATGTGCCCCTTCGAGTTGGTATTTTTTTATCCTTTGGGTAAATACTTAGTACTGTGTTGCTGGATCATAGGTAGCTCTGTTTTAACTTTTTCGAGGAAGCTCCGTGCTGTCTTCCAGGGTGGCTGCACCAGTTTGCATTCCGTGCAACAGTGTAAGAGGGTTCTCTTTTCTCTCCATCCTTACGTGTACCCATTGTTTCTTGTATTGTTGATTTTAGCCATTGTGAGAGGACTGAGGGAATATCTCATTGTGGTTTGATGACTTATTGTATCAAAGGATGCTCAAAAGATCACTGATATTTAGCATCTTTTCATGTGTCTGTTGGCCATCTGTACATCTTCTTTGGAAAAATGTCTATTCATGTCTTATGCCCATTTTTAATTAGATTTCATTTTTTGAGTGTTGGGTTTTATAAGTTTTTTAAAAAGCTTGATTTATTTTAGAGAGAAGGCTTGAGGTAGGGAGGGCAAAGGAAGAGAATCTTCAAGCAGATTCGCTGCTGAGCACAGAGCCAGATGCAGGGCTTAATCTCATGACACATGAGATCATGACCTGAGGGGAAACCAATTTGGACACTTAATCGAATAAGCCAACCAGGTGCCCCTATAAATTTTTGTTTATATATTTTGGATACTGACATTTTATTAGATAGGCTGTTTGCAATTATCTTCTTCCATTCGTAGGTTGCCTTTTAGTTTTATGTTTCCTTTGCTGTGCAGAAACTTTTTATTTTGATGAAGATGCAATAGTTCATTTTTGTAATGAAGTCTTACCAGAGATCTCAGTAAATCTTACTAGCCTATCTGGTGCTGGGCTATTTCTTTTAGTGTTATCTTACATGGAGAAGGGAACCAAGCTACAAACTATTATACTTTTTTACTGACCAGTTATTACACATGAGAGAAGGGTAATAGACTTGACAAAGAAGCTCTGTTGGGCTGAAGAAAACTTCCAGAGAACAACTCAGCTGGGTCTTTCACCACCACTGATGAGGGAATTTTGGTGACTCAATAGAACGTCTACTATGATTGGCTTCCTCCATTTTATAGGTGGACCATTGATAACTTGTGCTCTCCAAAACTACCACAGAAGTGGACAAAGAAGTAGAGGTCTTTGCCCACCTTTCATTATTTTGCAGCAAGTTCCTGGCACTAACCTAATTGCAGGGGTGGCTGGGAAACAAAGGACCACATAGTTATTTACTGAGTGCTAATAGTCTCTAATACACTGACTGATTTATTAGCTGAATAATTTTTGGTGCTTGAAAGAACTTGTTTTCACCAAGAAATTATGTTTTTTTAAAAAGATTTTATTTATTTATTTAACACACACAGAGATCACAAATAGTCAGAAAGGCAGGCAGAGAAAGAGGAGGAACAGGCTCCCAGCTGAGCAGAGAGTCCGACATGGGACTTGATCCCAGGACGCTGAGATCATGACCTGAGCTGAAGGTAGAGGCCCAACCCTCTGAGCCACCCAGACCCCCTCCAAATTTTGGTACTGGGTAATTTATTTGGATGTATTCTATTTTAGGATTACAGTATAAGGGATACTTTATACATCACTCTTTTTTTACTGATTGAGAAAAAAAATGTTTCATGCCATCCAGCACTACAGAGAAAAGAAAGAGCTCTCTTTCTAAATTCATCATTCATGCCAAGTACATAGGTTACCAGTGTCGTGTTACAGTAAATTTAGAGAATTTGTTAGCAATTTTTATTACAGTATAGTTTTATCTTCAATTTGAAGGTCTGTTGCACTCACGTAAAAGTACATAAGTAGAAGGTCCAGCTATAGTATATCTGTCTCATAAATGAGGGACCCAGGCTCCTTCAGGTTGTTGCTCTGCGGTTCTGAGAATGTTACGCTTATTTGCGTGACTCTCCACCATGTCCAAGTTTAAAGTAGCAGATTAGAAGAAGGAAGATAAAAGAGTCATCCTTCCTTCCTTTCAGGACTTATTGGACCTTGTTTCATTTCCTTTCATACTCTTTTGGATTGAATTTAATCAGATAACCACATCTACCTGAGAATTGAAGTCTTCACTATGGGCTTCCCAGTACCTAAGAAGAGGTAAAAGGATAGAGTGGAATAACTATTTTCTCTGCAACAGTGGCCTGGAACCTGCCTGTTAACACCAGGTTGGGGGCTTGATTGTGGCCTGCTTATTTCATTTCATTTTTAAAATAGATTTTATTTATTTATTAGTGAGAGAGAGAGAGAGAGAGGGAATGAGCAGGGGGAAGAGGCAGAGGGAGAGGGAGAAGCAGACTCCCTGAATAGCAGGAGCTGGATGCAGAGCATGATCCCAGAACCCTGGGATCATGACCTGAGCTGAAGACAAGTTCTTAACTGACTGAGCTACCCAGGTGCCCCTGTTTATTCATTTTTGAAGAGTTGGAGAGGGCATTTACTTCTCTCTTTTTGAAGTAGGGGTACAATGAATCTACTTATTTGGGATGCAGTAAATCATTCTCCAAACAGCAGGATGTAAAATTGTGCTCATTATAGCATAAAACAAGCTTTTTATATTTTTGTTCCATGTTAAAAATAGATGGTTAATTCAAATGGATTTAGAATGTTAATTATTTTTCATCAGTATTTTTTATGCTTTTAAAATAGTACATAAATATGTGTTATTCTTAATTTAAATTGACATTCACTATGTGACTTCTAGAATAGTGTGTAGATGATCTTTGTGTCCCTCCAGGGAGCTAGAGTCTGTTAAAACACTTCTGATGAGGCATATTGGCTTTATTTGGTGATATGACTTAAATTCCTTTCACAAAAAGGTCTAAACATACCATAAATGTGTCTCATTTAATATATCAAGAATGGTGATATTACTTTAAGGTTATGGGTCATTTAATGGAATTTAATGGAATTTAAAGGTCATTAAATGGAATATTAAGAGCATTTTTACTCTTTCAGTACAGATATTTATAAGTTACTGATCCTGGCTTTATTCAGCTTTCTTTTTTCTTAAGCCAACTTCCATAGCTCTCTTTCCTCTAAAAGCTTTTTCTTTTGCCTCTTGAAATCCTCATTCTGGAGGTCAAAATTTTATATGCTTCCTTAAATCTTCCTACTTTAACTGAATTTTACATAGCTCCAAAAGTCTGCATTTTTGTAAGTCTTTTAATTGTTGTTACTCATTATCCAGCAAGCCCAAATACCTCAGTATTGGGAGTAGGAGTATTTCCTCACCACCCTCATCACCCAGCTTCTCTGATTTCTTTTTCCTGAAAAGGAATTTCCTGACTATTCTATTCAGTATAGAATCATTACTCTTGTTATACAACAATGGCAGCAACAAAAACATTTTTGAGGATGAATCAATATTAGTTAGCAATACATCTCACTCCCTTTGCTCATTTTAACCTCTTTTGACCTCCAGACCAGTCCTTGTCACTCTGAAGACTTTGGTGTCCCTTCCACAGTGTTTCTGTCTGAATAGTATTTGTTATTCTCCAGTATAAGGTCAAGCCCACATTTGGACTTCTCCAGAGGATTACAGTATGGTAGCCAGATCTGTTGACTATATTTTTCTTTCTAATTTTCTAAAAATATTTTTATTTATTTGAGAGAGAATGAGCATGAGTGGGGATAGGAGAAGAGGGAGAGGGAGAAGAGGGAGAGAGACAAGCAGACTTCCCTCTGAGCAGGGAGCCCTACACAGTCAGATGCATAATAGACTGAGTCACCCAGGTGTCCCTCTTGACTATCTTTCACTCCACTTAGGCTATATACTCCCAAGATCCACACTGGGCATTTTCCTTACCCATAATTATGTCAATTCAAAGTTCGTATCTTAAAATATTTTTTATATATATAAGCAGCTATGCTTTCAACTCTCTCACATCAAAGGAGAATGTGTCATATTGGAAGAATGTAAACTTTTAAATCAATCAGATTTGAATTTGGATTGCAGTTTTGAATTTTTAACAGTGCAATTCTTGGTAACTTATTTAATCAAATTTGGCTAAGATATGCCAATCAAGGGCACCTGGGTGGCTCAGTTGGTTAAGCGACTGCCTTCGGCTCAGGTCATGATCCTAGAGTCCTGAGATCGAGCCCCGAATCAGGCTCCCTGCTTGGCAGGAAGCCTGCTTCTCCCTCTCTCACTCCTGCTTCTTGTGTTCCCTCTCTAGCTGTGTTTCTCTCTGTCAAATAAATAAAATCTTAAAAAAAAATACCCTAAAAAAAAAAAAGATATGCCAATCATGTTTTAAACCTAGCTACACACTTGCTTCGTATTCCTTACCTTCTTATTGCATCTAATATAAAGGAACACATGTTTCATCTTTTAAAGCTCACTTTCTTGTCCCTTCCATCATTCCTTGAATTCAGAAGAAAAAGACAAGAGGCTCTTAGCTGGAGCACATGACATACAACTCTACATAAGTGTGATACCCAGCACATGGTAAGAAATTAAAGTATCATATGTGTTGCAGGAGCCCAAGGTAGTGACTTTTTCTCTTTTGGTCAGTATAGAATCATCACTAGCAGAATTATTGTAAGAACTAGATAATTAATCATTAAGTGCAAAGTCCCTGGAATATACTAGGTAACCAATAAATGTATTACTATTGTTTCTTCCTGCTACAAAGGTTACTCAACCTTTTGAGGTGTTAGGCCCCCTACTCTCTCCTTGCTATCAGCACTATTCTTGCTTCCTTCCTTCTTTAGTACAGGTCCTATGGTCTATTACCTCTGTGATGTTCTTGCCCAAACCACCAACATCCTTGCCTTTTGGTGGTTTTCTCCCATTCTCCTGGCAAAATAAAATCCAGTCTCAACCAATTATCTACACTTTTATGGATCTACTCATGGATTTCTAATGACTTCTGAAAAAGTGATATAATAATGCAAATTTCCACCATGATAAATCTGTCATATCTGGCATTAGGTGTGCATTAACTTTGGGCTACTTAAAATGTTATTTTCTATTTTGCTAGGCATTCTGTTTATCCATTTTCTGCAGCAATTTTTAAAAACCTCCCTATTATTGTGTTACATTATTCCATGCCCCTTTCAGAATATGACTTAGCTTAGAGAGCTCTTTTCTTCACTTCTTGCTATCCCACCTTAAAATGACACAGATTCATATCCATATATTTCTCCTTACATTCTGCCTCTAATCAGATAATCATTTTTTCCCTACCATTTAAGGCAGGAGTGAATTCCATTTACTAAATGGATTCTGCTTCATCAGTAATCTTCCCCCACCCTCTGGTGTCTTCAAGTTTTTCTCTCTACTAGCCTCTTCCTATTTGAAATTTACTTAAGTCCCTTTTGCCAACAAACCCCTTTCTTTACCTCATGCCCAACTCTGTGTCCACTGTATCTCCTTCCTTCAGGGCTCATTCTCTCCCTTTTCTCCACTTCTTCACTTTCCATTCATACCTAAACTTTTGAAATTTCACTTCTGCCCTACCCACTTCAATGAATCCATGTCTACTAATGATATATATTGTTAAATACAGTGGGCACATCTTTGTCTGTGTCATCTTTACCTTATGTTTGCATTTGTTAATATTTATCACTCCCTCTTCTAAAAAAATTATTTCCCCTTGGGTTCCATATTCCCTGGTTTTCTTGACTTTTTTGAGTGTCTCTCAATGTCCTATTCTGTGTCCTTTCTCCTAATACTGGCATCATTTTCCTCTGATATCCTCTACCAGTATACAAATAAAACCCAAGCTCCTCTTAGCATTTTACAAGCTCTACTCTCTCTCTCTCTTCCTGCCTCTCTTTGTCCCTGTCAAGTCTTCAACTCCTTCATGCTTTAATCATGCTAACCACACTGTTCTCTTTTCCCTCTTGTTCTTTGTCCATCCTTTCCCTCTGTTTGCAGTACTTCTCCTTTCCTCTTTGTCTTCGTTATGTCTTATTGCTTTTCATTCTGAGTTTCCTGACATCCCCAGCATGGGTCTGGCTCCTTGCTTTCTGTTTGATGACTGCTCTTCTTCCTCAAGACTGGCACTCACTGTACTGCACTGTTATTGTCCATCACTTGCTAATCCCCGCACCTCCATCTGTGTGGGTAGAAATGATCTTATTCCTCATTGTGACTCAAGTTCCCAGCAAGGTGACTGAAAGGTGTTCAGTTCATCATTTAGAATGAGTTGGTTAATGATAATTCTTAATCATATCTGACTAAACCAAATGACGTGCCTGTTTTGTATGTGTGAAATTGTAAGACTTCTTATTACTGTTGACAGTGGGTTTTTTTACTTGATTTACCTTCTAATATATAATATACCTTTGATAAATTTTCATTTATTATCATGACTATCATAAGCAATCTTTGTTTGTCAGTGAAATAAAATCTATGTTTCCTATCCTCCTTCTCCAAACTTCACTGTTTAGTGGGCACTACTACCATTTTGACAGCACATAAAGAAAACATCTTTTATTCAGTCCCATGTCTTCTAAAATCTTACCATTATTTTTTCTACAAAATCTTCAAATGCTGGTTGTTTTCTACTTTGAATTTCTGCTCTTGCCATCTCTTATCTGAAATATTGCAAGTTTCTCCTCTGATTGCATGTCTCTAATGTCTCTAGAGATGTACCCCTGCTGTCAATCTTCAGTATCAGCCTGTGAGTTTTCTTATTGACCCAGACCCTCTCTCTCTACTCAGACATTTTTTTTTTTTTAATCAGGTTTTGTTAATGTCCTGGCATTTTGAGAACTTGCTTACCACACTCTCAGGAAGAACTGGATCATACGTGAATTGACTTTTTTATGAGGTCATTTGCTGTAGATAAAGTAGATAGTAAAACCTCAAAAAATCCAGAATTGTCATTTGACTGGAAAATGAAAGGAAAGTTTCCCAATTTGTCTTGGCTCATAATTTATCATAATAAATGCTTCAGAGATGAGTGCTTTTAACATTCCTTGAAATTTTCTGGAACTTTTAAATATGCATCGACTCTACCATTCTCAAATTTATGTACTGTGAATATTTATTAAGAATAATTCATAAAACACTGCTAAAGAGTGATAAATTTAACAATATATCTTATTGTAAGACACCCTTTTGAAATGTATAGAACTTCAATAAGCCTTTTAAATACACTCTCAAATTTTTTTGATTTAATATTTAGCAAGAGAATAATTGAGATCCCCTCTACACCCACAGTAATAGATCTTGTGACTATTGCATAAGTTTGATTGCACATTATATATTTTGCTATCAGGGTTAGTTTTAACTATGAAAGCTAATGTGGGGGATTATGTAGATTCATACTAAAACAGGAGAAAAAATGTCTCAGAAGAATGTTCTGTATTGAAGGAAAACCATGAATCACTCTTTCCCAGAATTGTGTTGTCTATTTGTAGCAATCATTACACTGATGGAATTCTCCTTCAATACCATTTCTCTTGCCAGTTAAGACAAAATTCTCAAGAAAATGACACAAGGTGTCCCTTGTAATGTTGGTAGAGTATTTAGAGAGAAAAACTTCCCATGTAACTTACTTAGTCCCATCTGTTCAGGCTAAAATTGAATGCTGTGGCTTAATAATCTCATAAAGGAGTAAACATGTGTGAACTTTACCATCAGACTTTGTCTCATTAGCAGTAATTGAATAAATCTTACCATTGTTGACATACTAAGTTGAAGGGCAGCTATAATGAAAATTTTAATTCTGTATGCTAGCAATTTTATGGTGAGTTTTAACATGAATCTTAGAATTGCTGCTTAGAATTGCATTGAATTATATATTGGTTAAATCTCAAATAGATAATATATTCACAGTAGAAAACTTGGAAGAAATGAAAAGCTCAAAGAGAAAAAAATTGCCTATAATATTACCTATAATCTTACTACCTAAGGCTAACTAGTTATTTTTAAACATTTTCTTCTAGGATTTTTCATATGTATTTATTATATAATAAAAATAGATTATCAGGGCACCTGGGTAGGTCAGTTGGCTGTGACAGACTCTTGATTTCAGCTCAGAGCATGATCTTAGCCCTCCTTTTTCTCCCTGCCTGTCTACTCCTCCATGACCCTCCAGTGATGGTGTGTGTGCATATGCAGGCTATCTCTCGGAAGAAATAAATAAACAAACAAACTTAATTAAAAAAAAAGAATAGATTTCATTATACTTACGGTCAGGAGGAAGAGCACTTATCTCATTTTCCTAAATTAAATTTCGCTTTCTCATATCTAGAATTGATAGGAAATCTAATCTCCTTCATTTGTCCAGAGCTTTTCCATTTAACATTTTTTTTTTTTTCATGACCACTTAACTTTTCTCATACTGGTTATGTTTGCTATATCTAGTACTTTTTGGCTGCCCTCCTTCTTTTTTTTATGTTCTTTGATATTCCAAGTAATACCAAGCCTCCCTATTTCTGGGGTTATTTTAAAGTCTGTAACATTTGGCTTAAAATAATGTTTAAAAGAGCAACCCCAGTGCTTTTGGGTCATGGTTTATGAGAACAGATTTCAATTTAAAAGGTTAAGAAAACAACTTGAATTCAAATTCTGACAATACTTAGTATTCTTATTAAGAAAGCTAATTATAGGGGTGCCTGGGTGGCTCAGTTGGTTAAGCAACTGCTTTCGGCTCAGGTCATGATCCGGGAGACCAGGGATTGAGCCCTGCATTGGGCTCCCTGCTCAGTGGGAAGCCTGCTTCTCCCTCTCTCACTCCCCCTGCCTGTGTTCCCTCTCTAGCTGTGTTTCTCTCTGTCAAATAAATAAATAAAATCTTAAAAAAAAAAAAGAAAGCTAATTATAGGGATACCTGGGTGGCTCAGTTGGTTGAGCAACTGCCTTAGTCTCAAGTCATGATTCCAGGGTTCTGGGGTCGAACCTCACATTGGGCTGCCTTCTCAGTGGGGAGTTTGCTTCTCCTTCTCTGTCTTCCACTCCCCCTCCTTGTGCTCACTTGCTCTCTGTCTGTCAAATAAATAAAGAAAATTAAAAAAAAAAGCCAATTATAAACCAGGAAGCTCAAATCTTTCTCGTGAAATTTTATGTTCATGTGTTACCACATATACACCTCCCTTTATCAGAACATGGCCTTCCTATTTCTAATTCTTGCTCATGAATGCAGGATCAATTTTGGATAATTCTGGATGGAAAGGGGAGGAAGACATCTTAAATGTAAGCAAATATAACCACTTTTATTTCATTTACTCCATTCTTCAGTAGAATTTAATTTTTATCCAGATTTTGTCCTTTTACTTTTTGATATATATTTTTTTAGAGAGAGAGAGAGAGCACTTGCACACATGTGAGCAGTGTCCCAAGTAGAGGGACAGAAGGGGAGAGAAAATCTTAGGCAGACCTCATGTTCAGCATGTTGCCTTAGGCAGGACTCGATCTCACTACCCTAGGAACGTGACCTGAGCCAAAATCAAGAGTCAGATGCTTAACCCACTGAGCCTTCTAGATGTCCCTAATGTGTATTTTGTGGGGTGATACTTTCTTTTTTTTTTTTTTAAAGTAGGTGCCATGCAGGGTTTGAACTCATGACCCTGAGATCAAAACCTGAGCTGAAATCAGAAATTAGACACTTAACTGAGTCATCCAGGCACCCCCCCATCCATTTTTTTAATTTACTCCTAAGTATCTCCTTTTTGGTGTTCTGTACATGGTATCTTTTCTTTCATCACATTAATTTTTGTAATCAGCCACAGTATTTTTTTTTATTCTAATACTTTATAAGATTTGATTATCTTGGTGTTCTGGTCATATATCATATGCCACTAATGCCTGTTTTTCCTCTCAATTTTTGATCTCTTATTTCTTTCTATTGTCTAATTGCATTGGGTAGTTTAGAGCAGTGTTAACTATTAATGGTGTAAGCAGTTATTATCAATTATGTTAGGACATATTCTAATGTTAAACCATCCATATACAGGTCTTCCTTGATTCATGATGTGGTTGCCTCCTGCTTAATTCATTATAAGTGGAGAATATTTTTAAGTTAAAAATGCATTTATTATACCTAACTTAACGAATATCATAGCTTAGCCTAGCTTACTATAAATGTGTACAGAATATTTACATTGGTCTCAGGTTGGGCAAAATCATCTAACACAAAGCCTATTTTATAATAAAGTATGGATATCTCATATAATTTATTGACTACTCTACCAAAAGTGAAAAACAGAGCAGTTGTAGGAATACAAAAGGGTTATAGTGTATCAGCTGTTTACTGGAAAGACGGTGGGGCTGACAGAGTTGCAGCTTCCTGCAGCATCAGGAGAGAGTATCTTACCACATTTTGCTAGCCCGGGAAAAGATCCAATTAAAAATTCAGAGTACAGTTTCTACTAAATGGGTATCACTTTTGCACCATGATAAAGTTGAAAAACTGTCAGTTGAACAAACATAAGTTGGGGATTGTTTATATTTTGGAGTTAACTCCACTTGTGGCCATGTTGTTCTTCTGATTGCTTGATCCTATTTGCCCAAAGTCCAGATTTTTGCAACGTATTTAAAATAACGCCTTGTGTGTGTGTGTGTGTGTGTGTGTGTGTGTGTGTGTGTGTGTGACAGCTTGGTTAGATTTTGGTATCAATGTCATACTGACTTGGCAAAAAAACATTTGGTAAATGTGAGTTTTAATTGTATGGGTCAACTTAGGTAGGCTATGATGCCTAGTTATTTGATCAAACACTAGAGTCCATGTTGCTGTGAAGGTATTCAATGGATGTAATTAACACAGTCAGTTGACTTAAGTAAAGAAGAGTGCTAGCAATCATAGACTTTATCCAATCAGTTGAAGGCCTTAAGAACAGCATCTGAAGTTTCTAAGAAAAGAAGGAATTCTGCTTCAAAAGTATAACAACTCTTGAGCTTCCAGCCTTCTGGCCTATCCTACATGTTCAAACTTGCTGCCCCCACACCCAATTTTTTGAGCCCTTGGTTTCAGTTGGTTTTGTTTATTGAGGAACCCCAAATGATACATTAGCTTTTTTTCTTTACCCCCAAAAGAGGGAAGGAATAAAAAAAGGTAAGATGATAGGCACTGAAGATAGAATCTGTTACATTTTCTGTATACATAATCATATCAATCATATCACTTATGAATAGGCTTAGTTGTGTCTCTTCTTTCCCATTTGTGTCTCTTCACTCCTATTGCTGTTCTTGTATTAGTATACTAAATTGCTAATATTATATTGAAAAATATTGCATATAGGTGTTCATTTTGTTTCCTATTTCAAAAGGAAATAATGTTTTACTTTAGAGCTTTTTGTTATTGTTGTTAGTATGGGATATATATTAGATAATTAAAATACTATTGCATAATTTGTGACTGGAATTTGAAAATGTTATTATTTAGTAAGTTCACATGAAGAGCTTCTTTCATTTGATTTTATGTATATTTGGAAGAATATATTGTTCATCTATGGAAGCTGTTAAATCAGGTATTGCAGTAACATGATCATAGGAATAGTCATTCATACTGTTCTGTCATTAAATGTTAAGGCAAAACTTTCAGAAAATAAGCAGATTAAATAGCCTTGCTTCAGTGAAAATTACCAATAAACATATCCTATTGAGAGTAAAATTCTTATTGTATTACTAGGAAATTCTAAAATCACATAATAAAATTATTTTAAAATGTTATTTAATCTAATTGAAAAGTGTGTATTTTTGTGTTTTTAATCCATAATACAATATGTTAGTGCATGGATATAATTAACCAAGAAGTAAATACAAATATATAAATATTGAAGGAATATTGTCAGAAACAAACTTTTACTGATAGTTATGGAGATCATTGTATTATGGCATTTTTTGCAATTGTAATATACCTGACAGAAATTTTAATGCCACTATTATGCTTGAGCTCAGACTTTTTGGTAAAACTTGTTAGTGAACATTGCAATGAGGTTAGGCACTTTTTCCCTAAAGGGCAGGATGGAAGGGAAAGCCAGTGTAATTCTAAAGAGTGAGCATGATAGATAGGAGGCATGTGTAATATAGATGAAAATAACGTTCAGCTTCTTTTTGTTGTTTTTCTTTTAAAGATTTTATTTATTTGACAGAGAGAAACACAGCGAGAGAGGGAACACAAGCAGGGGGAGTGAGAGAGGGAGAAGCAGGCTTCTGGCTGAGCAGAGAGCCCGATGTGGGGCTTGATCCTGGGTCTCCAGGATTATGACCTGAGCCGAAGGCAGTCGCTAACCAACTGAACCACCCAGGCGCCCCCAGCGTTCAGTTTTTAAACTCATATCTACATTGGCCATGTAATAAAACTCAAAGAAAAGATCAAGAGAGTGAACCAAGACTATTCATCTGACGATTTGGAGAAAAGAAAGGTTGGTGGTTGAATCCTTGAGGAGAAAAAGGGTTCTCTGAAGGGTTTCACTCTTAGACACTTCCTCAGGCTCAGAGGGGCACGAAGTGATTGGCATATACCACCATAGACAGTTTACCTCTGAGGAAGGTTTGAGAGATACAGGTCAACACCATCCATCTACTAAAAATCTGTTGAGACTTTGAGACATCCAAAAAAAGGTGTCCAGTTGAATATATGGGCCGAGATTTCAGAGGACAGTCAGAGCAGGAGATACTTATTGGTTGGTTATGGCATTCGAGAAGATAATAGAAGTTTAAGGAAAGGGTGTAGATGAGGTCTTCTAGGGAAATGAGAGGAGTCTCAAATGTATTTTGAATTTAGAGTTCAGGTATCAGATGAAGATATGATAATGGGGACTAAGGCAAAATAGCCAGAAAAGAGAGAAAATAAGAGTGAAGTGACACGTATGCAGATAAAACAATGATTAAGAAGGAAGAAGGGGTGACAAATGCTAATGAACAGCCCAATAAGATGAGGACTAAAATGTGCCTGGTGGAGGGAGTGGTGTGGAGGTCAATGGGGGAATAATGGAAGCAGAGAGCAGATTGTTGTGGGCTGAGCAGTGAGTGGACGCTTAGGAAAAAGAGACAGCCAGTACTCTTTTAGAAAAAAGCGTCAGAGTAAAAAAGTAAGAAATGGGTGGTAGCCTAAAATGGAAAGGATTTGTTAGAGAATCTGTGTTGTCCATAAGGTACCACATCAACTATTAACAGTTTAGTTGCAGAGTTGTGAAAGCTGATTATAAAAAGTGTCGGCCCAGTTTATAATTTGGGCATTACTGACATGATTAGTTATTTATGTTTGTGTGTGTGTGGTCTGATTGTTCTGAAGGATATAGTTCTATATTCCTTGTAAATTCCTGGTAATACTCAGATCAATGCATAACACATGAACCATAACACAATGTAGTTGTTCTCTGTAAAAGGTAAAAATTTCCCATTTATTTATACCTCATTTTGGAAAAAAAAATAAGAATACACAGGGATTCAGTGCTTTCTTTAAACGTGAACATACGGAGAGTATTTACTGTGATTTTTCTAGCATCTAGGAAGATCCTCATTTTCCAACCTGTTCTCTTGGCATCTGGAGAAAGAAAAAAACCAAGAGAAACTATATGCCTCCATTCTGTACCCCCATTGAGGATTTAACCTGCTGTTCGTGGCTGTTTCTTGGCACCCAGCTTCCTATTCAGGGTGGGGGAGATCTTTGGGTTGAGTAACCCTAAGTGGCTACAGTTATAATTGTTTGGTAGCAGCAGCAATAGTGAACAAGTCACTGAAATGCTGTAAGAATTCTTTGGGAGAGACGTGGGCAGTCAGCCAACCAGAAACATTACTGTCATACAGCAACAAGATGAAGTCAATAGTGGGAGAAAATTCAGGTTATTTTCTTTCCATTTTGATCCTGGGGAAGCTGGAAGGCTTATTTCAGAGAATTAATGCAGTTTTTTTTTTTTTCTTCACACAATCTGTTGGTACCCTCAGGTTGGTAATCTGGAGAAATAACTGTTGAATTATTAAGTCCCCCAAAGAGAGATAGACTTCAGTTAACAATTGCTGTGAGATCATGCATAACTAGTTCCAACCTACACAGGCCCTTATTTTATCTGGGTTACAGAAGGAAAAAAAGAGCAAGAATTGGAATCAAGTTATCTATCGGAAATTAGAAAGTTAGGCTGAAGTTGAAAAAGGCAAAAAATAAAAAAATAAAAAAGGATGAAGTTGTACTGGGAAGAGCAAAATGTTAAATATTGTGAAGTATTTCAAATGCCTCGAAATGGTTGTAAAATTAATTCATTGGTTTTTACTGCTTTAATAAAAGTAGGATTTTCTTCATAATAATGTCATTAGTTTCAAAGTATTGTTTTTGAATCCCCTGAAAACTGTATTAAAATTCAATCCAGTTGTATTCGGGATCTTTTGAGTGTCTAAGGAGACCTCATTTCTTCGTTTGCAGATCACATCATTGTCCCAAATAAAATGGATGAATCGCAAAAGGATGCCAATATTCAGAGTAAAATATTGTGAAGTTTTTTCACTGAAGAGAGAATAGAACTTAAATTGTGCGATAGAGCAAGAAGTGAGAACATGGCAGAGAGCTATGAGTTCTCATATTCTCCCCCTAGGTTACGTGTGGCAGCGATTGGTGACATGATACCGATGCGTAGAGTGGTGATTCTACCAGGGAAGTTCTCCCAGCATTTTCAAAGGGGTATATATCATTCTCTAGAGCCCTGCTTTGCAACTGGGCCACTTGACTGTTGCAGGGATCTGGTTCTGTGCCTACTAACTTATAAGATGCAAGAAATTGTTGACACAATTCCAGTATCTACTGCAGGATAGGGTCAAGATGTTGTGTCCCAGCAGCATCTCTCTCCAGCTTCAGACATAACATATATTAACTTATTAAAAAAAAAAAAAGAGAGAGAGAGAGAGAGAGACCAGGAAGTAATTTCACATAATTAAAAATAAACATATTACTGCATGCCTCTGTCTACTATTAGTACATGGAGAAAATGAATTAATATTTCATGTATTTTTGTGTGTATTCCTTAGTTTCAGATATTTGAAAATTAATATTATTGGTAGAATATCTCGTGTTTTATTTACATAATTGACACCATGTATATGCGGTTAAAGGCAAAAAGGAAAAATAATTGTTTTCTTTAAATGCTCATAGCAGCCCCAAAGTCTCGGAGGCAGCGGAGCTTGGACTCTAGAGCCTCATTGACTGGCTGCCTCTTTTTTTTCAAGATGAAGAGATTGGAAAGCCTCTAGTTTTATTTTTCTGACTCCCTTGTAGCTAGGACTCTGGATTTAAATTATTTTCTGGAAAATGAATATGCTTATGAGAGATGTTGAAGACAGACGGGAGGTAGAAGCCAACTTCCTGTTGCTGTTGTAACCAGCAAGCAAAAATCTATAAACGCTAACGTTTACAAGCAGTTGGAAAGAGTTACATTTTATATCTTTTTCAAAAGTAATCCATTTATACCAGGTTTTAATATGTATTTGCATAGAATTAATTCTTGAGTCTTCTTTTTTAAATTGCAGTTTTCAAAGTTCCTGATAAAAAAGGTTGTGCTCTTTTCTTAATTGGGAGTGTTAAGGGTTCTTCCTTTGCTTTACTGTTTTATTGAGTTGGTTAGTTTGGGTCCCTTTAAGTTTTTGAGGGAAGGCCTTGTAATCTTATTATGGCCTTCCTGCTCTGCTATCTTATCCCCTTGGGTGCAAACTTTATGGGTGGCGTGAATGTTAGGGAAAATAATCCACACGGTAGGCCATTGCATTCCTTGGCTCCCTGGTCAGTTTGCCAGAATGATCAAACCTGGAGAATGGACTCTGCCACCTCACAGTCCTTTTTATCCACCCCAATCGGTAATAGACAACAGGTGAAGCCAACATTTGTAGGGACAGATTTATCTAGTTGATAACATTGAGGGATAACCAGAGATCTGAGACACTCAAGAATTCACTAATTTAATTGGGGTTGATAAAATCCTCTGGTATTCGCATGTCTGTCCCATTTAGATGGCTTTTTTGTCCAGGGTACTAACCCTTCTCAAGCCACTCTCCAGACTTCCCCCCAAGCCAGTTAGAGCACAGATTTCATGAACTACTTACTAATTACTATTTACTTTCTTTGCTTGTTGCTTTTCACATGTAATATGGTTTTTAGAAAGTTGATGTGAACATGGGGTTGGGGGAATAAATTATGGCCAGGAATGGTGCCATTTAAGTTCTGTCTCAGCCAAGACCTCTTCTCCTTTTGACTGAAACTTGCCTGTGCTCTTGGCTTCTGCCACCCACATAGTAACAATAATTTACAGACTCTGTAGTCTCTGTCTCTTTATCTAATTTGATTTTTTAATTATATTTTTTATTTGAGAGAGTGTGTGTGAATGTGGGGGAGGGGCATATGGATGGGAGGAAGTAGACCCCCCTACTGACCAGGGCGCCCAACATGGGTTTGGATCCTAGGGCCCTGGGATCATGACCTGAGCTGAAGGCAGACGCTTAACTGACTGAGCCAAGCAGGCGCCCCCTAATTTGATTTTCTTAATGTCTCCCCAATTTACTAACTTAACATCCAGAACATTTTAAATCCTTAGTCCCAATACATACATTTATTGTGTAGTGCATTTCTGGCTGATAAGTCTTCCATATTTTCCTTATGACAAACAGTAAACAATAGAAACTCATTCTTATCATTATTCAAAAGTATGAAAAATTGAATGTATATGGAGATAAAAATGATTTTTACTCCTTAATCAGTATAAGTTAACATTTTCCTTACTGAATTCTTCTTTTTATTACCTGTTTGAATCAGCATATGTTATAACATATGATGTATTTAGTATGTAAAATTAGAATAGGTCAATAATGATTCATAGAATTGAAAAGGTTAAAAAAATCACATAGCATTTTATAATTCAAAAGTGCATCACCACCCAATCTGATAAAGTTACTTTTTTCCTATAAGAAGGACTACTGCAGAGGGAATTTTTGAAGTAATAGAAGAAGCCTCATGAATAATGGCAAACAGGTGCTTTGTGATACAGAGCAAAACCATGAAGCATGGTGGCCTTGAATATGAAATCCTCTTTCTGAAAGTCCTACTTTTTTTTCAATCAGCCCCGAGAATAGAATAACATTTAGACTTTTGTATGAAGAAATCAGATATTTCTTGAACTCAAGGGCCTGACTAATCACTTGTGAATACTAAGAATTCTGTAAGAATAATAGAAATAAATTCTTGGGGAGAAGCAAAGAACATAGATATAGGTGTGGGTTTTTAAGAACAAAGACTGAAATATTTCATTATATTTAGAAAGAATTGTTGCTTGAAATCTCATATTAAGATGTGTTCATTCAGGTGCCAAGAGCAATACGTTGATGGATTATAGTACAAAGGAGAAAAAAGGAGAGGAAGGTACAGTACTACATATGTTACTAAACTCATTTCACCTGTAAAGGGAAGAATATTGATTTCATTTATCTCACTTAGTTGGGAGTCTGACTTAAGAAAAATTCAAGTTCATTGACATCAACTCTAAGGATGACAGGATTGTATCGAGAACAGAAAGGAAAGAGAGCAGGAAAATGATAAATGTAGCTTGATTAAGAAAATTTAAAAACACTATTTTTCTTCATGAGAAGGCAGCAAAGGAGCCAGAGATTCTGGCTGCATCTTTAATCTATGGTGACCTCAGTGGCATTTGTGATCTATGGGCTTTAAGTTATGAGTTTGTGTGTGCGCATGCGCGCGTGTGTGCGCACATGTATGCGTGTGTGCATTTTTTTCAAGAACAGTGAGGACACACAGGTCAGTAGAACTGGATAACACTTCTTTTTCATGAATACTATTGTTTTGTATGTGTGTGTTTGTTTTTTGAAAATAAACTATAAAAATAATGCAATGAATATATTTTGCTTTCACATTTTTTTCAAATAAAGTTTTTTCACTTAGTGACTTGTGCCCTTTTACTGTTTTTGTTTTGTTTTAATCATAGAAGGTTATCATCATTGTTACTTCTAAGTACTAAAAAGTTTACTGTGATTCCTCAGTTATTCAATCTATGTATTTAGCATGTGTTTACGGAGTGTCTTTCACATGTTAATTATTACATTAGATACTATGGGAGCCATAAAGATGAATCAAACCTAGAAGGTGTCTTTAAGGCGATTATGAGATATGATCTTCATCTAAGAGACTGTGTTTTCAGGAGTTTTCCCTAATTCTGGATGGTGGGCATTGTCTTTGGTAGGTGACGACTAGTGTTCTTGGTCTAGTGGGAGTTAGCCCATGCAGAGTATGGGAGCATGATATGCTACTCAGGTGAAAGCAGGGTCCACCCTTGAAAACAAAAGGTCATCTAAGACCGTTTGGATTCTTCTTGGTATAAAGGACTATCAGAATGCTGTGCAGTTTACTGGGAAGATATAGAATTCCCAAATAGAAAGCGTTGCTTGACCTCATCTGTCAGTCAACATGCACACTAGCATATGATACTGAAGTGAGCCTTACCGGGGGAATGAGAGTCGTAGAGTCGGAAGAGTTGGTGCCTATAGGAGATTAATAGCACTTGGGGAAGCGGCTGGGGGTCAGGGGGGAAGGGGGATACTTGAAAAACTGAATTTCAAGCAGTCAATTAAAATATAAATATAATATTTATTATCTATTCCTTATAAATAATGAAAACATATGCAAAGAAATTATTTTTACATAGTTTAAATGCTCTCAGTAGATTTTTAATTCGACAAATTAAAGGGTAACATTTTATAATTTTATTTAAATTCTGAGCTATTCAGGTATCTGTAAAACGATAAAGGCAAATCTCCTGTAAGTGGTTAAGGATGGATGGGTTCATTAAGTTATTATCTTCAGTGATTTTATACAAAGTAATTAGTGAAGGCTGTGAGCAATGAGCTCCAAATGAAGGGGGTGTGAATGTCTAGAAGATGGCGAAGGGAATAAATCTCATCTAGATTAAATCAACCTGTAAGGGTCTTTGGCCCTGTGTTTTTTGGTAGTAGGAACTAAAGGAAAGAAAGAAGCAACTACCCTTCATCAAAAGGATAAGAAAGTCTGAAGCACTTTATAGCTAAATGGAAATGATAAGACCATACATAAATGCCTTACTTTAGATAACCCCCCATTAGCAGATTACTCAGGGAGAACAAATAAAATGGACTATTGCGGTGCCAAATTTTTCACTTAGACACTTAGAGGTGAAGTGCAGGCAGAAAGAACAGAGCTTAGAAATGTTGAAGTCCAATTAAAGATTTGGGGTGAATTTTCATTTTATACCTGATAAAGGGATTATTTGATCCAAATTAAGTAATGATAGATAATAATCGAACTATATGAAAAGGAGAATATTTAATTCTAGTGTCTATTTATGGTTTTCCCTTTTGGTCATTTTTTTCCTTGAAACTACTATTTAACTAGTGTGAATTTTATAGATTTGATGATTTTTAACATTTTGTATTTTTAGTAATAACTGACACCAGCTAAACCCTGTGAAACACAGCAGACCTAGGCAACTGGAGAGGATAAAACATTCCACCCTAATTTTACAAAAATGTGGGGAAGATAAAGTGAGTCACTTCCAGGAAAACTTCTAAGAGGAGGGACAAAATATGTATTAGTCTTTTTAAAATTCAAAAGGCAGCAATGTGTCCAAAATTTGTGGTTGTTTTCCCATAAGGGACACAATGTCCCAGAACATCCTAAGGAATAGAAACTCCCTTAATGCTGGTTAAACAAGGTATTAGCTGCTTTACTTCAATGATAATCCATTTAATTGGACGCGTTGAGTTACCAAATGGTGACTAAGTGTTTAATTATGTCTTGTTTTAGCTGCGTTTATTTGTTCTCTTACTCAAGCCAAGAGAAATATGCCAAATGTATTTAGTTAGCACAGGTACATTCTTACTGCTTTCTTCAAGCACATTAATCCAGAAAACCCAGAAGACGTTGTATTAAAACATAATGTAGTGTGAGAATTTAAATTCACAAAGAATAGTAGATGTTCTAAGGTGATAAATGAAAAACAAAGGTACATAAAGGTCCTTTTTCAACTGAACTCAGTCTCTGTTCTCTCTCCTCTTATTCTGTACTTGAATCATCCCTTATTCTGTCCTTGAATGAGGCTTTATGACATTTCTTTGAGAACTAAAAAAATTTTCACAATTTGGTGTCACTGTCAAAATAGAAAATCTATTTTTTGAATACCCTAAGACTGTTTGTTACCATTCATATTTTCCTGCAACTGTGTCTTTTTTCCTTTTCCCTGAACCTTTCTATTCCCTGTGGTTCTAATATAAAGAACTTCCGCATTTCATTTTTTACAATTTCCACTTTTTTCCCCCAAATTGTGCTTGCTAAAAGCCTTATTGTGAGTTACAGAACCAACTCCAAAGAGTTGTTAGAAATCGCACACATAAAGTGGCTGAGAGCCTAACAGTTTTGTTCCAGGAAAAAATAGCTCCGTCCGATGGTGGTTTCATTATTTGCAGTTTAAGAGAAAACTCTTAGTCTCATATTTTTTAAAAAATATTTTATTTATTTATTCAAGAGAGGATGAGAGAGAGAGTATGAGAGGGGGAGGGTCAGAGGGAGAAGCAGACTCCCTGCTCAGTGGGGAGCCCGGCATGGGGCTGGATCCTGGGATTCTGGGATCATGACCCCAGTGGAAGGCAGATGCTCAATGGATTGAGCCTCCCAGGTGCCCCTCTTTGTCCATTTTCCAACTAACTTTGAGAAAGGACTTTCTGTGGAAGCCATTCTAGGGACTGTGTAAAATTACTTTTTAGTTTATTTTTTTTTTCCTTCATATTTTTTTTCTGCATACTTGTTTTTCCTATGCACACTTTTCCTGTTCGAGAAACACTACTCTCATATCATAGCAAATGAGATTTGACTATACCCTGACCTCTTGAGTAAAGAGTAGTAAGTAAGAATCAGAGGGAGATAAAACTGCAAAAAAGATTTCTAAGACATTTACTTCTCAAAATAAACTAGAGTGATATATGGACAACTTACTGAAACTGTGGTCTCTTTCTCCATTATATAGTACAGGGCTATAGAGCATATATAACCTTATAGGGGGAAAAGTAGGAGAAAAGACACTGAGCTCCTTTTATAATATATAAAATTATATACATATGAAATTACACACACCCTGCACATGCTCTCTGTACGCAGGCATTCTTTTGTCTGTTAGCCTCATGTAATAACTTTTGAAGATGATACTATTTGAATCATAGAATTTGCTACTGTTAAGTTATTATTTTATGTTTGCATTAGATAAAATTTAATGTAGTTAAAATTCTGTGGTGATTTTGTGGCCACAGTTGGTATGAGTAATATAAGTAGGGAAGAAGATGGTGGTTCTTTTACAGGAATAAAAGACACCAGTTCTTTAATGTTTACTGCAGGAAGTCATTGAGACAGAAAAAGAGGATGGTTAAAGCAAACAACTAGCAATAAACAGAAATGTACCAAAATTAGGAAATAAGAGTTTGGGCAACTCACATGTTTCATTAATGCTTTATAGATGTTCATATACTATGGACACTACCTGATTTTGTATAAATTACCTTACAAAATATTTGGTATAATGCCATAGACATGTAGACACTGACTTGATTAAGTATTTTGGTTGGTTTAAAAACTTTGGAAAATAGAAAAAAATTCAAATTCAAAGTATTCACCACTCTTTTTTTTTTTTTCTTCATGGCAATAAAAACCTACACTTTTCCTTGTTTCTGTTTTATGATTTTGCCATATTAATTGGACTCCATAAAATGTAGTTTATTAGTCCAGTGAAGAGAGCTACTGTATTAAGGGAAACTGAATAGAACCATAAGATCATATGCAATCTGTTAAATAGCTGAGAATAGAAGAATTTGCCAGCCTCAAAGGACCTCGTTGATGTAATTTACCTGTGAAACCCCATATAGTATTTTGCCCAGTGTATAGCTTTACTCCTTAAAAAAATTAAGTTGATGATATACAATTTTCTTCAGGTAATAATTGATTTAAGATTTTATCAGTTGACTAAACACTTTCTATACTGAGGCATGTCTTGGTAAAATTACTGGAATTAAAAATATAGGAAAAATACCAGACATTTAAGAAAAATAATTAGCTACCATTGCTAGTAAAATAAATGAAGCTGGCTGTGTACCTTATATATCCCATCAACAGAGTGTGGCTATAAAATCCTTAGCAAAACAAAGTGCTCTAAGAACTTTTTCTTCAATGAAGTAGTTTTTCAGAGCTCAAACAGCAGGCAACCATTTTCAAAATGTAAGAATTCAGAGACCTTAGCAACACAAGTCCTTCTTAGAAAAATAAAAAAAGGGGCACCTGGGTGGCTCAGTTGGTTGAGCATCCAACTCTTGATTTCAACTTAAGTCATGATCTCAGGGTTATAAAATCCAGCCGGAGCCTGCTTAAGATTCTTTCTCTCCCTCTGCACCACCTCCCCTCTCTTGCAGGCATGCACTCCCTCTCTCTGTTTCTTTCTTTCTTTCTTTCTTTCTTTCTTTCTTTCTTTCTTTCTTTCTTTCTTTCTTTCTTTCTTTTTTTTTTTTTAAGATTTTATTTATTTATTTGACAGAGAGAAACACAGTGAGAGAGGGAACACAAGCAGGGTGAGTGAGAGAGGGAGAAGCAGGCTTCCCGCTGAACAGGGAGCATATGCGGGTTCCATCTGAGGACTCCAGGATCATGACCTGAGTTGAAGGCAGCCACTTTAACGACTGAGCCACCCAGGTGCCCCTACTCCCTCTCTCTCCTAAAAACAAAACAAAACAAAACAAAACAAAAACAAAAAATCCTGAACTAAAAGGAGAGAAATAAAACAAAATGTGGCATATCAGGAGAAGAATTTAAAAAGGTGAAGAAAGACAGTAAGAATTGCATCCATTTAAATACATAAAACTGGGGAAATAAAATTATAAATTTTGACAATATAGAAATTTTAATATGATTAACAACATAGGAATTAGAAGTGGGATATATATCTGTATCTTTCATGGAAGGATATATAATAGATATTATCTCATACTAATTGAATATGACTTCCCCTGATTTTTATTCAGACTTAGTCTCCTTTACAAGATAGCAAAATGGAAATTTTACTTTTTTTTTAAACCTGAGTATGTCTTTCATTCAAATTTGACTGCCCAAAACATGATTTGTTTGTAAACTTCCTAAGTGAATGGTAATCCTCAAGGACTTTATCTAACTTGTTTAGGGTTTGTTTGACCTTGTCTTCTGCCTCTTCGGTAGAGGTCATCTCTTCCTTAGCATAGAATCTCTGTGACTAGTGTTAGTGGGGAGAAGAGAGAAAAGAATACTAAAACCATAATACATCTTTCTGTCTTATTCTAATACCGAAGTACCTAAATGGAAGGGTACAAGATTTTTATGTATAGAATTCAGGACTGATGTCAAAAATATCAACTCCTTCTTCTCCCACCAAATAATCTAAAGATAGATTTTTGTACCTGCTTTGAAAAATAAAATTAAATGTGTCAACTTCTAAAATATTATTTAAAAACTTGCATGAAATTTTATTATATAAAACAGTCATTAGAAATATACCAATTACTTCTGAATGATTTTAAAAAATATTTATTTAATTTATGGAGGAGAGAGAGAGATACTGAGAGAGAGCCAGTGGGAGTGAGTGGGGGAGAGGAGATGGAGAGGATCCCAAGCAGATTCCATGCTGAGCACAGAGCCCAATGCAGGGCTTGTTCTCACAACCTGGAGATCATGACTTGAGTCAAAACCAAGAGTTGGATGCTTAACTGACTGAGCCACCCAGGCACCCCCTTATGAATTGCTTCTAGAACATAGATCTCTTTCCCTGTTTATAATATTGGAATTTTGGCTCTAGGATTTTATAGAAGTCAGAAAAATTCTTCTAAAGAAGTGATCAGTGTAATGTTACCGTGTATAGTATGGACTTTTATGTCTCTTAGTTTATCTTGCGGGTTGCTGTGGGTGCATTTTATATATTATAGCCAATTAATATGGCTAAATCACAAGACAGAAACAAGGAAAAGGAAATTCAAATGAGAAAGACTACATGCTCAGATTAACATACATAAGTTTCACCCTAAAGTGTTTATATATTTCAAATCTAAAAGAAAAATCCATATTATTTTTGTTACATTAATATAACTCAGTTTTTCCATGTGTTCTTTCTGTTAATATGTTGTAATTTAAATTTATTTTAGAGAATTTTACTATTTCAAATGGTAGATAGACATCTTTGGATATTAACTCTGTCAGTTTATAGGTTTAAGATTTAAAATTTTATTTTTCTTGTTTATCAAACTTGTTTAATGGTCACTTTCACAGTTTTGAGTTTGATGTGCATAATAAATGGGTCTTGATCTGTGAAAGACATTGAAATGATAAAACCATAAGTCCACCGTGTATTTAGATTTTTGTTTAAAAATGTACATCACTACTAGCTGAATAAATAAGATAATAAAGGTATAGTGTTGTTTCAAAAAGTTACCCAATAGGATAGTTACAATTTTATAATAGTCTCTTTATGTTTGAACCTAAAAAAGGGAAGACTGTTTCACAGAAACTGTTTAATAGTTCAGAGAATAAAACATGCAACTTACATACCAATTTTGAATGAGAGCACTATGAAAAAGAATACAATCATAATTTCTGTGTGTTTTCATGTTTGATGTAGTACTATACTATCTCAATTAAATTTCCTCATTCATTAATTAAAAAAGAAACTGAAAAAAACCCCAAACAAACAAACAAAAAAACTGTGAAGCTGGGATTTAACAAAATTCCTAAGAACCATGTGTCACATACATTTTTATAGTTCATTTAAACTCATTTTTATGTCATTAAGTACTTTATTTATATGGAGACTGACTATTAAATAGTTAGAGCTTAACTGTTGGGGCTCCTGGGTGGCTCAGTTGGTTAAGCGACTGCCTTCGACTCAGGTCATGATCCTGGAGACCTGGGATCGAGCCCCACATCCGGCTTTCTGCTCGGCGGGAAGCCTGCTTCTCCCTCTCTCACTCCCCCTGCTTGTGTTCCCTCTCTGGCTGTGTTTCTCTCTGTCAAATAAATAAAATATTTAAAAAAAAAAGCTTAAATATTTATAATACCTAAAGAAGTACTTTGCCCTTTTAAAGATTTATTATATAGGTATAAATATACTGAGATATGGGGAAACACTCTCTTGTGCAATGCATAATATTTTCTTGAACATTTTAAAAGCTGGAAGATATTGAAATTTATATTTTAGAATAAGAGACTAAAAAAATTGATATTCACTTTCTTCAATTTGGACTTTCCTCCCCCAAAGATAATTTATATAGAATGTATTTGAGAAACATTTGTTTTCCTATGTTGTCAAATAGTTAACTTTCTGTAAATTAGAGGTAAATAATAAATTGAAATATAGAACATGAAGACAGAGATAGCACCGTGTACCAATAGTCATTTTGATGAAAGCAGGAGAAACAGTTGAGCAAAAATTAAATATATCATATATTAATTGATGTATATTAATATGTAATATATATTAATTAAATATAAATATATCATATATAAATAAATTACATTTAATTAAAATATATTATTGATTATTCATCTCAAATTTATTGAATTGCCACTCTGATAATTTGAAATGTTTTGTAGGAAAATAGGAAGATCTATTATAGCTTTGAGATTCTTTGGGAAATGGAGGTCACCTTTGTAAAAGCGAAGTACATATTTATTTTTTTTATTTTCATAGTATAGAGCAATGCTTCTGAAACTTTAGCATGTATAAGAACCACCTGAAGGACTTATTAAAACAAGCTGGCTCAGGATCACTCCTTGACAATCAATAGTATAGAATGATTGTAGTGTTCTTAGTCATTATGCACAGAGTTTTTAAAACATAGGTTCCTGGACCTATCTCCAGAGATTCTGATTCCCTTGTCTAGATACCAGATGTCCCATCTGATCATGCCACTGGTCCTGGACCATACACTCAGAAACAATTGCAGAGATTCAATGAAAAAAAAATTACAGTACTATTTAGTCAAAAGATGTAGAACAGAGAGATGTTGGACCAAGTTCAACACATTTTGCAAGTCACAATCTCATTTTGTGTTGTTAATTTCTATAGGTTTTCAAGTATTTTACTGGTAGGAAGATACTGCATACAGATCTAATTAGCCAAGCAGTTTAAAGGGCAGAAAACGGGGCGTCTGGGTGGCTCAGTTGGTTAAGCAACTGTCTTTGGCTCAGGTCATGATCCCGTGAGTCCCACATCGGGGAAGTCTGTTTCTCCCTCTCTCACTCCCCCTGCTTGTGTTCCCTCTCTGGCTGTGTTTCTCTCTGTCAGATAAATAAAATCTTTAAAAAAATAAAATAAAATAAAGGACAAAAAACTACTCTTAGGCAGATTATATTCAAATTGCAGAAAATCAAAGACAAAGAGAGAACTTTAAAAGCAGCCAGAGGAAAAACAACACCTTACCTATAGAGGAACAAAGAAAATAATTACAACAGACTTACATCAGAAGCCATGAAAGTACATAGAGAGTGGAATGAACTAAAATGTTGAAAGAAAAAAAAAAAATCAGCTTAGGATTCTATATTTTCTTATCTTTCAAAAGTGAAACAGAAACATTTTCTTAGAAAAACCCAAACTTGGGGCACCTGGGTGGCTCAGTTGGTTAAGCGACTGCTTTTGGCTCAGGTCATGATCCTGGAGACCCGGGATCGAGCCCCACATCGGGCTCCCTGCTCAGCGGGAAGCCTGCTTCTCCCTCTCTCAGTCCCTCTGCTTGTATTCCCTCTCTGGCTGTGTTTCACTCTGTCAAATAAATAAATAAAATCTTTTTTTTAAAAAAAGAAAAACCCAAACTGAGGAAATTCATCACCAGCAGACATACCCTACAAGAACTTTAAAATAAGTTATTTTGGGAAAAGGAAAATGATATAGGTCAAAACCTCAAATATGCATAATAAAAGGAAGAAAGGCAAAATAAATCCTGTACTTTTCTTATTCTTAATTGATCTAAAAGATAACTGTTTAATAATAGTAACAATGGGAGATTATAGCATATGGATAAGTGAAATGAATGAGAGAAATGTTATAAGGGATTGGGGGGAGAGAATTGGAAATATTCTTTTACGAAGTACTTGCATTACATATAAAGCAGTATAGTGTTATTTGAAGGTGTACTTAGATTAGTTAAAAATGTGTATTTCACACTTTAGACTAACCAATAAAAAAATTTAAAAGAAGTAACATTTATAGGTCATAATATAATCCAGAACATTTTATGTGTTCTTATGCATACCCTTTTTAGCAAATCTAAGCCCCATCAGTGATTGATGTAGTTCATCTCATTCATTTTCCTGACATACAGAAACTAGTTTATTATGATTGAGCTAATTTCAACACCAACAATATCTAATATTGTTGGAGGAGATATTTGGAGGAGACATCAGTGATTATGCTCAATATTCCTAAATGATATCCATGCCAGAGTTTTTTCACATCCCAAAGGGTTTGTCTTCTTGAAATTTACCTAACAGTTTTGATGAGTGCTTCTAATCCTGAGTTTGGTCCAACATTGAGATCAGTGCAACCATCTCAAGTCTGTTTTCCTAGAAGTCCAATAAAGAAGCAGAAACAATGTAAATTAACAAATGTTATACATGATTCACCTCCTGATAGGTTGGATTAGAGTTTCTCAGTCTTCTACTCCATCTCTTCATAGAATTCTGTGTATCCTTTCTCCTGTAGCTATGCAATGCTTTCATCTGTGCACAGAATATACTGTCCTTAGAGTCTTGGCCATGTGTTTGCTTGGCTGATGCAATGCGGATAGAAGTTATAATGTGCTGAATTTTAGTTGAAACAGCAAGAGGCATCACATTTTTCCATTCACCCTCTCCTATAATTGCCATGAAGACTGCATGCTCATCATCATCATCAGCCTGGTCTCAGGGTGTGAAACATGTAGAGCAGACTTCAACCCCCACAGAAAGCCTGGAGTCCAGCCTTCCCTAACTGAGACCTGTCTAGCTCATTGGAACTTTTGCTGAGCTGAAGAATGTATGAGCATGAAATTAAACATCCGTGCTGCAAACACTGAGTGGTTGCAGATTTTTACAAAGAACAATTGACACACGCTTTTTTAATTCTTAAATTTAAGCCAGTGAAAGACACTAATAAAAATATTTTATATGTGCATATTTTAAATTCTAGCACTAAATGTGCTTATATTTTTTGTTCAAAGAGGGTCAAGTGGTTTATGTTTTATAATTATTCTGATTATGTACTAATGTAGTCACTATAAAAGAAGTCTCTATTGTACTAAGATGATATAATTTTTGATATGGCTGATTTAATATGCCCAATCCATTAATTACAAAAAATAATCACTGAAACTGGTAAAATCAGTTCTTTGACTTAGCTAGCCAGCTGTTGGACTGAATACATTCAGTCAAAATGCGAAGTCGACTTAAATGGGTAAGAAGGTCATATTCCAAGATTATTACTTATTAATACTCTTCCAGGCCGGGCATTTGTCTAAAAGTCAACATGCTTAGTTGGATAATTGAATATTTCTATACATGCAAATGATTATCTTGTTCAGAGATTTCATTTCTCCTTTTTATAATTTTTTTCTCTTTTTAAAATATTTTATTTATTTATTTGATAGAGACACAGTGAGAAAGGGAACATAAGTAGGGGGAGTGGGAAAGGGAGAGGCAGGCCTCCCACCTAGCAGGAAGCCTGATGCTGGGCTCAATCCCAGGACCCCAGGATCATGACCTGAGCTGAAGCCAAATGCTCAATGACTGAGCCACCCAGGTACCCCATTTTTTTTCTCTTTTTATAAGAATTTTTATTTCTGATACTTTTCTATCCATTGTCTCTTCCCCCCCCTCCTGCAGTCCTCTTGTTTAAATTTCTTTATTCTCTGTTCTTTGATATCTTCTTTTTTAATTTGTATTTTGTGCCATTTCAGTGTATCTTATGTATGTTTTGCCTTCTATCGTGATTATTTTATTTATAGCTCTCTAGGAATTCAGGAATACTTTCTTTACATTTCTCTCAGTTCCTGGTATGCAGTGTGTGGTGAATACATGCCGAATGAATAAATACTGATGATCTAACCAAGAAACAGTTCTCCTGGCAAAGCTTTTTTTTTTTTTTCCCCTCAAAATTGCTTATGACTGAAAACAAAAGTCAACAGCAGAAGCTGCTTCCTAAAGTTTACATGTGATTCAGCAGTCTTGAGTTTTGTTTGGGTTTATCCTAGGACATCCAAGATGATACTTTCTAAATAGCTATCAGCTCAGATCCAGTCAGAAGGTTCTGTTAGCCTGTGACCTTTAGTAATTTTTCTTTAGGGCTAACCTCCCCAAATTGTCAGAGCCCTAATGTGAGTGATAGTTTTGCTATCTAGCCCTGTCATTGAGAACTCCAGCCCTGTCATTTCCTCTGATTACTTTACCATTGACATCCACTTTTAACCAGTATTTATCATCTCAAATAAAAAGAGGATCTTTTTCCTGCTGATAATTCTGAACTCAGTAACTCTTTATACGTATTAGCTCAGGTGGTTGAAATAAAATCAAATATCTCAAACAATACTAATGAAGCTGCTGGTAAAAAGAAGCTTGGCCATTGTAAAAATAAATCTATAAACAACCCCACATACTTAGTATTCCCAACATACACTCAAAATATCATAGTGAAAATATAAACTTAGACAAAAATATTTAAAGTACATCAAAGCAATTGTGTCTTATATGAACACAGGTATTTAAAATAAGAGCCTGCTGTTATCACAAAACTCTAAAATAATTCTTTCTGGGCAGATTATTACAATATTATCTTGTTTGGTTCTTAAGAGTTTGTAATCAAACTTTGAAAAAAGAAATTTAAGTGAAACTGTCTATGGTAAATAGTCCTTTTAATCATCACATATCTGTTAAATGTTTACGAGTTGACCTTTGAAGAATCATAGCAATCCAAAAGCTCTTTGGTATATTCATTGAATGACTCCCGAGGAGAGCCTGAGGAGCTTAAATGCCAGTTGATCTTGTGAAATATCAGACTTGAAAGTAGGGCTTGCACACCTGCCATGCGGCATTAGCGGGAGCAACTGAACCAGCAGCCCAGAGTAATGTAAAAACAGAGGCTCTTTCAAACTCTCTGTTCCACCTAAAATAGTATTGAATTTCATCTCTTCCTGATGCTTTTGGGGCTTTATTCTTTATTCAGGGCTTTCTTCTCTGGCAACCTGAGCCAGCGGATCTTTCTATCTGCATCCACATCTTAATTCTTTGCCTTCTTCATTAAATCAGTGGAAAGTTCTTTGCATTTTTCATAGTTATTCTTCAGACTTTTAAGCTCAGATAGCCCATGTGAGGGCATAAAGAAAAAAGAAAAACTTGGAAAGGATTAGATAATAAAAAGTTAGAACTTCTAGAAAGAGATTACATCTCTTCATTTATATGTTTATTCAAAAATAATTTTTGAGTGCTTAGGATTTACAGATATTAACTCTTCTAGGCTCCAAAGATAGGGCAATAAACAAAAAATATATTGAAAAACTAATGAGAAGAGGAGAAGTGAGATATAAGAACAACAGAGTTAGGAGTAGTGGCAAAATAATAAACTTATCTTTATTTTTGTTGAATAACTCAATTTTCTCTTCCATTGATTACTTGTCATTGCCACATATCGTTACTTTCTTTTTTAAATCTTGAGGTCCATATGTTCCCAGGAAATATCATTGTGCAAACATTTGATTGCCTTATATTTCAGAAGGCAAGTACTTTGAAATTAATTTAAATCCGGATGTGATTCTTTTATATATATTTAACATTTGAAATTGAACTGTTTCAATAATTTAATTAACTGAATCAGACATTAAAAAATAATTTATTGTTGGATTACTTTCCAAATACTGTATAGACACTATTAGGAGCCCTTTAGCTAATGGTCTTCTTGGTATATTATCTGTGATATCACATATAGAAGCATTAGTTCATACTCTATCTTTTAAAATAAGTACATGTTAAAGAAAAATTTACAGAATCTCCAAAGTTGAGAATCAAAAAGACCAGAAAAAATACTTACTCATATAATTTATGCTAATTTAACAACCCAGAAGTCTCTGATTAACACAGCAGGGGTATGCTGATTATAATACTTATTATTCTAAAAACTAGTCATCATTTGATATATACTCAGCTATAATGAAATTTTCTAAAGGACTTTCTAAAGCTTTTCAAGAGAGAAATAAATTTTTGGAAATCTTCAAAGTGAGATTTTCTGGGCTTGGTGAAATGCTACATAAAGAATAGTTTTTAAAAGAAGGAAAAAACAAAAAACCAGTAGTCATTGATACTCTGTGTGCTGGACAGACTAGGGTGACCTCCAAGAACTCCTTCCTCTTGGAGCCTGGGTGGCTCAGCCATTTAGTGGCTGCCTTCGACTCAGGTCATGATAGCAGAGTCCTGGGATCAAGCTCCACATCAGGCTTCTTGCTAAGTGGGAAGCCTGCTTCTCCCTCTCCTACTTCCCCTGCTTGTGTTCCCTCTCTCACTGTGTGTCTCTCTGTCAAATAAATAAATAAAATCTTAAAAAAAAAGAATTCCTTTTTCTTCTTTATTATATTCTCTTCTCCCTGAGTACAGGCAGAAACTGATTTGTTTCTAACCATATGAAAAATTTGATGGGATGTATGTAACTCCCTTGATTTGGTCACATTATATAAGATGTAGTCTTAGAATAAGAGGCTTTCCTGTGGGCTTTGAAGAAGCAAACTCTGGTGATGTGAGCCCGCCTGTGGGGAGAGCCACATGGCAGGGCCCTGAGGGTAGCCTCTAGGAGATGAGAACATTAGCCATCAAGCCACAAGGAAATAAATACTATCAACAGCCTCTTGAGTTTGGAAGAGGATTCTGAACTTCAGAGAAGAACCCGCCTTAGTTGATACCTTGATGACAGCCTGGTAGACCCCTGAGGAGAGGACTCGGCTAAGCTCTGTCCAGACTTCTGATCCACAGAAACTGTGAGATGGAAGTGTATATTAAGCGGCAAAGTTTGTGGTAATTTGTTACATAGCAATAGAAATTGAACACACCTTGTTCCATGTAGTATTGTTGATTTTTGAAGAGGGTGATAAAGCATGCTTTTTTATTGATATAAAACATACATATATCCAAGGACACTAATCACAATTAGTATAGCTTCTTTAAGTTTTATAAATTAAACAACCTAATGTAGCCAGCGTCGAACAAGAAATGAACATTACCAGCAACTCCAGATGTTTTTCTCATGCCCCCTTACTGTCACTGTTTTCTCTGCCCCTGTAGGAATAACAAATTACTGCAATTTTTAATACTGTAGGTTGGTTTCACCTATTTTTGATTTTGTGGAAATGGAATCATATTGTATGTATATTCTCTCATAATACAACAGTTGGCTTTTACAAAGCCAGAAGAGACTCACTTCAGTCTACCATGAGTCTTACATAATGTAACAACTGGGGGCATCACTAGCCCATCACCTTTCTCATATAATGTAATCTAATAAAGAGTGACTATGCCTCCATATTCATCGGTCCTGCCCACACGCAAGGGGAAGGGACTCTAGTGGGCATATATACCAGGGAACAGTAATCTTGGGAACTGTTGGAGAATTTGGCCTACTGCAAGGAGAGTTATATTGTTTTACAGTTTTGCAAATATATTTATGGCTGGTGAAAAATAAGACGTGAAGTTTTATTAATCTGTTGCCATATGTTGTTTCCACTGAAATATATGAACAAAGTCTGTACTCATAGTTGAAAAAGGTGGAATTATTTTCAACGCCTTTCTTAGTGTTGTAACCACCATTTAGAATTACTAGTTTCTTAAAGGTTGATTGCAATATGGAATCAGAAACCATATCAAAGAACTTTCTGTACCCTGAGACATTAAAATCAGTTGGCTCTTCTTGCTCTTTGAATAGATCTTTTACCCATGCATGTTATCATGCATGTTGATTAAATTTTTACAAGTATCAGATGTTTTCTTTGAAATGGCAAGCTCACTTCATTTACTTTCAAGAAAATATCTGCCAAAGACCTCAGATGCACAGAAAATATAGAAATAGACATGCTTTTGTTATGCTTATTGGCAATATATCTTTTTAAAATCAGTTAAAAGGATCAAATTAATGGTTAAATTGCAGTTTTGAATTAACTATTTATTACATATTATCTTGTTCTGCCTTCTCCTATAAATATGAGAAATACAGTTTATAAAATAACATAGATATTTATTTATTGATAGGATTTCTTTTTCATAAATGGCATTTATTCTTTGATCTGTAGTCTTTTTGCTAAGAAAAGTATATTTCTTTCTCTTCTGGAAAAACAAATTTTTAAGGTTATTGGCCAAAAGTAACATTTCATTACTTTAAGAAGATTTACCCAAAGTGGTTTTTAACATTTCCTATTCTAAAAATATTTAAAATTAGTTATTTCTATAAAATTCTGTAAATAGACTAAAATTCCAGTTCATGTCTTAAGCTATATAAGCCTAATGAGCCATGTGTAGACCACCATTCTCTCTGTACTTATGTGGTAATTTCCTGGTTAATACTAATTAATGATATGTCACTGTTCATTTAAAATGAATGATGAAAATGATTATTCAACCCTGATATTGAAATCACTCAGCAGCTTGGCACCAGATCTCTGTGTCGGGAGACATTGCCAGGCTCATGATGACTCTCTGTTATTTCCACTTTCTGCTACACTAAACTGAAATTAAATGATGTTTGTCTTTAGGTAGAGAAGGCCTCTAAAGGAATGGTGGATGATTTAGCTTCATTTTGTAGCTTCTGTTTGATCTATTTATAAATGGCCTTGGGGGGTTAGTTAGGTAAACTGCATGGCCTCAGTGCAAAGGAGGGCTTACCTAACAAAGGAGTCAAGATATACAGACCTTTCTTGAATATAACTTTCTTTCTGTCTTTATGATCTTACAGCCTTTTCATGACTTCATGGATTCAGTTTACTCAAGGTTGAGTTCTCAAAAGAGAGTTTTCACTACCTAGAGTTCCAATGTCTCTTTTCCCTGTGGTTATTATTTTGGCAACAACTGGGTTAACTATGCAGAAGAATGATTTGCCAATCTGGAAAATAGTGTGTGTGTGTGTGTGTGTGTGTGTGTGTGTGTGGTAGATTTCTAGAGGACATGGTAATGGGTATAGTTTAGGCCAAAGGACAGCCAACTTTAGCAAATTTAACTTTTTATCTTCTAAAGATTAGAAAATAAAACTATTCTGTTTTTAAACTGCCAATAATAGGCACACACCAGCTAGAGGAACTAAAAGGAAATCAAAGGATTAAGTTATCTAAATTCTCATAAAGATCACCAGCAAAGTCTATGTCAAAAATAAGCGGGGTTTATTCACTGTCTTTCTGGGATGGTGGAAAATGCTGTTAAGAACAGAATTTCAATAATGCCTAAAAAAGGAAAGTTACAGAAACATTTGTATACACACAGTTCATTTTTGTTTTTAGCCAAGTTCTCTTTTTGGGAATGTTTAGTTAAAAAGTTAAGTTCCTATAAAAGGCCTCAGGTTTGTTTTGATGGAGGTTGAAACTGACAATGCTAGGTATAATGTAATAGGTAGTTTTAGACTCTTGGCTGTCTGATTTAGTGTTGTGTTTGCCATCTAGTGGTTGAAAACAAGTATACATGAAACCAACTGATTCAGATGGGACTAGTTCTGAAGGATGCTGGATGGTACCCAAAGAAAATTGGGAATAATTTGATTTTTGATTTAATTGTATCTCTTAACCAAATAATGAGTAAATCATAGCAAGATACTGGATGAAGAATAATAAAAACATTAATAATAATAGGGATATTTAGGAAGTAATAGTGAAGGAGCTACAATAATCAGAACCATCAAGAACCTGAAGCCAACAAAGAGAAAAGAAAATAGGAAAAAAAGGTCATGCAATTAAAACATGATTATCTGTGTTTTTTGTCATCTAAATTGTGTCAATGAGTTTTGAACAGAGAATATTGACATCAAGAAGCCATCTACTTGATCCAAATTCCTGGTGGAAGTTGTCTGCTATATGATGTTGTATATATCTGGAGATTATCAGAGATCTTATTGGGAGGTCATGCAAGAGTTTGGGTTGCCAAATTGAATTAAACTTTAGATTGTGTAACATGAACCTGCATACTAACTCATTGAAGTTTAATTAAAAACTATATAGGCAATGGTACTTGATAAAATTCCATCTAACAAGGCTCAAGGGTAACCATTCTGCTGAATTTTACAAAACAGCAAACATTCAAATTGAGGATTGTGTAGTAGCCAAGAGAGATGTTGTGGAAAGGCAGCTTTAACTTTAGTATGTAGACAATATACTGAATTAATCCCTTACAATATTTAAGTCAGTTTAAAGAAGATTCAAGACCAAGGTATGTAGAGGTATCTCCAAGTGATTCATGCTTTTTCTAGAATTATGTTGATTATTAGTTGGGAACCAGCCAATCATCACTCACCAATATTGGTTTCTTATGGTGACCAATTTTTGTCTTTCACAGTGGGAATTTTCATGAAGAATTTTCAGGAATGCCCATTGGAGACTATCAGGTGCCAAAAATCAGCTGTTTTGGCATCACAAAATTTCTTTTTATGGATTATCCAACCAGATAATTTACAATATTTTTCTCAGAATTTAGGACTGAGTTGTCAGCTTTCATAAAAGATTCTTTGGAAGAATTCATAGATTTATCCCTTAATCATTGAATGTCCCTATCTGCCAATTTATGTTGTGGGAACATGTTTGGAATAGTGATCAACCAGGGCATTTCTAATAGCAGTATCTAGAGTTTTGCTGTCTGACACAGTAGGCATTACCATATGTGATTATTGAACACTTGGATTTTGGCTAGTCTGAATGGAGATGTACTGTAAAAGTGAAATACACATTGGTCTTTAAATACTTAATAAGAAAAATGTGCAAAATATAGCATTAATATTATGTTGGTTACATGCTAAAATTATAATATTTTGGACAAATTTGTTTAAGTAAAATATTAGAATTTTTATACATTTGTTTTCAATTTTTTATTATGGCAATATAAAATTAAAAAATACATATTGGTTAATATCTGTGACTTGATTGTATTTTCACTGAATAACCATGCTTTCAGAGTTTGTACTTTCTACTATGAACTTTTAATTAAATTATACATATTTATCTTAACAGTTGAAGAGATTCTAATAATTCTTGTGTTTACTGTATGTTTTTGGTGAGCATCAGACATTAGAAATCTTCCCTTTTCCACAGCATGCCAAAATCATGATGACTCCAAGGCATATCTGCTCTATAACATGCTTTGCTGAGTTATATAGCTTTTATTTTTGGCAATTTGGCCAGCCCTAGAGAAAGCCAAGACTTTCTCTCAAAATTAGTGCTAAGCCTCTGATAAGGGATTGAATTTTAAAGAGTAAACAAAGATGATTACTGCACACCTAACCTGGCATTTTCTTTGTGCAGTCTTTAAGTAAACCATCCATACAATCAAGTCATAAATTGTATCTATGAATATTGGTATACAGATCTTTGAGGTAAATGTGTTCCCATGCCTTATGGAAAAATACCTAGAGTGAGATTGCTGGGTTATATGGCAAGTGCATGTTTATCTTTATAAAAAATTGCCAAACTCTTTTCTCAAATGACTGTGCCATTATGTATTTGCAGTGGCAATCTAGAAGAGTACCAGTTGCTTAACTTCCTACCAAAACTTTATATTTTCAGTCTTTAAAAAATGTTTGTCTAGTGGATATCTAGTCATATCTCATGGGTTGAATTTGTATCTCCCCAGAGACCTATGATGTTGAGCATCTTAATGTCCTTAATTGTCACTCATATCTCTTCTTTGATTAAGTGGCTATTTAACTTTGCTCATTTTTATTGGATTGGTTGTCATATTATTGAACTGAGATTTAAAAAATATATATTCTAATTTGAGAGTCAGGGCAGGGGTTTGTTGGGGGAAGGGAGGGAAAAATGAAACAATATGAGACCAGGGAGGGAGGCAAACCCTAAGAGACTCTTAATCTCAGGAAACAAACTGAGGGCTGCTGGGGGGGTGGGGGTAGGTGTGAGGTAGCTGGGTGATGGACTGGGGAGGGTATGTGCTATGGTGAGTGGTGTGAATTCTATAAAAACTGATGATTCACAGACTTGTACCCCTGAAACAAATAATACATATATGTAAATTAAAAAATAAAATAAAAAATATGTATTCTAGATTAAGTACTTTATCAGATAAATGTTTTGCAATATTTTATGCTAGACTATGGATTGCCTTTTTATTTCTTTAACAGTGCCTTTCAAAAAGCAGAATGTTTAAATTTTGATGAAGTACAAGCTATCCGTTTTTTTCTTTAGTATTTATGCTGTTTTTTCCTATTTAAGAAATCCTTAAGTCAATCAGAGAAAGACAATGGTCATATGATTTCACTCATATGTGGACTTTAAGAAACAAAACAGATGAACATAGGAGAAAAGAAGGAAAAATAAAACAAAAACACAGAGAGAGAAAAACCGTAAGAGACTCTTAACTATAGGAAACAAATAGGGAGGTGGGTGCAGGGTTGAAGTAACTGGGTGATGGGCATTAATGAGGGCAAGTGATGTAATGAGCACTGGGTGTTATATGCAACTAATGAATCACTGAACTCTGAAACTAGTAATATACTATATGTTAATTAATCGAAAAATACTTTTTTTAAAAAATCCTTGTGTAAACTATATTAGCAGAAAAATTTCTACTATATTTAATTTGGGACATTTTATAGTTTGCACTTCTACATTTGTATCTATGATTAATTTTGAGTTAATTTTCATATGTAATATTAGCAAGAGTTCAAAGTTAATATTTCCCCATATTTATCCAGTTATTTTAGCACCATGTACTGAAAAGACTGTTCTTTCTCCACTGAATTATCTTGGTGAATGTGATGATAAAAATCAATTGACCATATATATCCTGGTTTATTTCTAGACTCTTTAGTTCCATTGATGTATACACCTGTCATTGTTCCAATATCATACTGACCAATATCATATGACTGCAATAGCTTTATGGTAAGTCTTAAAATCAATAGTGTCCTCCAACTTTACTCTCTTTCTCAAAATTATTTTGGATTTTATAGATTCTTTGAATTAAATATAAAGAAATTAGCTGATTTGTTTCCAGAAAACAAATAAGCAAACAACCTTCTATTTTGATAGGGTTCATGTTGTATCCAGAGGTTGAATTAGGGAGAAGTTGTATCATAATGCTGAGTCTTGACAATGGTGGAGCTGTTCATTTTCTGTTTTCTTTTATTTCTGTCTGTATTATTTTATAGCTTTCATTAGGTCTAGAATATATATTATTAAATTTATCCCAAAGTATTTTATGTTTTTGATACTGTTTTATTTTTTCATATTTTTTTGTTTGATGCTATTTTAAATGATACACTTTCTATTTTATTTTTTAATGATTCTTGACATATGAAAGTATAGTTTTTTAAATTAATTTTTTTCCATAAACCAGCCATACAATTTTTTTATATTGACCTTTTGTTTCATAACATTGCTAAACTCACTTATTAGTTCTAATAGAATTTTTGGGTAGATTATATGAAATATTCTACATAAATGGCTATATAATTGGCAAGTGAAATGTTTTATTTGTTTTTAATCTATATGACTTTTATTCTTTCTGTTGCTTTTTCTGGCTTCTGCCTTAAGGGAATCAGTTATTTGGACAAAATTTGTAGGTAACAAAATGGACATTTTATGGATTATCTGTTGGTTTTATCCTCTAGGTATTCTTGACCAATGCCACATCTCCCATTTTGGTTTGAGACTTACCTGGTACAGGTATAAAGAGGGCTAAGTCAGCAATATGCAGTTCATTGGTAGGAGAATTTCCTGGGGCTTCTAGAAAGAGTCTTTGGAAAGTCCATCTATAGCAAGTCTCTGCCGGCCACATTGGCAGAAGTGGCATTTGGTTTTCCCTTTCTTTGGTTTAGAAGACTCTGATAATGACCCGAAGGTTAGCCGGAGACAAATGTCAACCTCTCTCTACATAAGCCTGATTTGGGGGCCATTAAATCTTAATGGATTTAAAACATTTCTAATGGAACTTCCTGAGTAAAAGAACATTCTTAGAGAAAATCTTTGTAGAGAATCATTCTTGTAGTTATTGAAGGAGTGGCAAAAGGACAAGTAGAAGGTAGTTCAAGATAAAGTAAAAGAGAAGGGTCTGTGAAGAGTAGTATCCCCAAGATTGAAATGACTTTCTCTTTAACTTTTGCCAAAATTACTTTTAAAGATGCTAATGTCAACTCTATATTTCTTTTAAAGATCTCTGCAACCAATTAAAAAATGAATATTGAGTAGTTAATAATTTAGCATTGTATACTTGAAAAGTTGCTTAAGCATTCTTTTTTTAACTTAATTTTATTTTTTTGCTTTTATTTTATTCTTTGCTTTTTGCATCTTACCACACACACACACACACACACACACACACACAACAGTTAACTATATGAAGCAGTGGATGTGTTAATTATTTTGATCTTGGTAATCATTCCACAGTGTGTATGTATATCAAATAATTTCATTGTATACTGTAAATATATATTCGTACATAATATGTAGTTATTCCCAATAAAGTTGGGGAAAAAGAAAAATAGTTATTGGATGTTTAGAATCTTATTACCTTTCTTTCCTTGTTTACCTCAAAGATATACAATGTTAGCATTGTATTGAGGTGTATTAAATGTTTAACAAAATGGATACTAATTCCATATTGCCCTTGGTAAGAAAAAAAAGGAGTTATGCCATTTAAAGGGATAGGTACATGAAATGAGATTGGGATATGAGCACATGAAAACCTGCAAATGATTCTAGGAGATGATTTACTTTTACTACTATAAAAACCCATGGGGAACATATTTACAATTGATTAAAAGTGTTTGATAAAAATATTCCATGTCTTGAGCCTCCCTTACCCCATCATGATGATTAGGCCATCTCTATACACCAACCAACCAATTAGGGGCCTCTGTCAGACAGAATTTATTGGGAAGCAATCTCCCCAAGAGTAAGTTCCTCAAACATAAGACAACTCAGAGATGGGTTCATAATAGTTTTGATGGGTAACTCATGGCAAAGTTTATTGTAGGAAGGATGACAGTCTAATGAGAACTTTTTCCTCATTTGTCTTCAGGGAAGTTTTGAGAAACAGATTTACTAGGAAGTATGTCTGTCTTCTATCCTTTGAATTTCCTCTTATAAATGCAAAACAGAAAATGATGTTCTTTGGACATGACAAATTAAGAGACAGAAGTGATAGTAGGCAGTTTTCAGCAAGGAAAACAAGTTGTTAATTCTAATGAGATCTAAAAATATTTCTGAAGAACCAATTCTAAGGATACAAGATGAATGGAATAGAGGGTTTACTGAGTACAGATCAGATTCATACCTGTTGCTGGAAAATTTTCCACCACAGCAGCCTAAGATAGGCCCCTCTGATAGGAGTGAATCAGGAGGGTTGTAGAAGTATGAGAGAGTCCCAAATCAGTCATCTTGGTTTATATAAGAGAAGAGTCTTAGGTCACAGTGGAGTCTCATGAACTTGTAAAATTCCTCACAAAGATCGCTAGGAAAATAGTTACCAAAAAAAGGTTGTTTTTTTTTATTAATAATCTTGCCAACAAATAATACAAGATCTTTAAAAGGTTAGTTATAGAAAAAGTTTTATAAGATTGGGTCTGGTACACATGTGATTCTTGGGATGGGGTTTCTAAAGCAGGAAATGAGTTTAGACTGGATAACATGAGCAGATGGAAGTAATTTCAAAAAAATATTTATTTATTTATTTGAGAGAGAGAGAGAGAGCATGAGCAGGGAGGAGAGGGAGAAACAGACTCCCCACTGAGCAAGGGTTCGATGTGGGACTCCATCCCAGGACTCTGAGATCATGACCTGAGCCAAAGGCAGACACTTAACTGACTGAGCCACCCAGGTGCCCCTGAAGTCACTTTTAATTGTCTGGAGGCTGCAGAGCAAGGCTTTTAAGCAAACTATTTACTGAAACTTTATGTTCTTATCATTCCAGAACAGTTATGCCAATGAGACTAGTTCATGTTTGCTTTGCAGTTTGACAAACTTCTGGTTGTTAGGTTCTTAATTCCAATTTTCATTAATCAGATTGAAGTGTGAGGTTACTTCACCTTGCAGAGAAGGCTGTATTAATATCTCCTTTTGGTTTTCAGTCACTTGGTTTTTATCAACCGAAATCAGTTGAGATAAAACATGGTACATTCAAAATGCTTTAGAGGTAGGTTATGAGTAAACACCATTGTATAACCTCTGGAAGTAACTTGGTAAGAATCTGTTTAACATGTCAGATGAGCTACAGGATTGAAGATGGTGACTAAGATAAATATAGAAGAAAAAATACACAGGAAGCATATACTTAATGTTGCTGCTATTTTGGGGAAGACATCCTTAGGCCTGACCTCAAAATTCTGGGTGACATTTTGGCACTGAAAATTACAATTCTGATTGAGTCACTATACTCGGAAACATTAAGCAAGATACACAAGACAATAGGGGTAAAAAAACAAACACGTATCAGTGGAGCAAAATAGAAATCTAAGAAATAAATAAACCCTTACGTATGTGGTTAGTGAATTTATGACAGAGGAGCCAAGAATGTACAATGAGGAAAGAATAATTTCTTTGATAAATGATAATGGTAAAGCTGGACCCATATCTTACACTGTACATGAAATCAACACAAAATGAATTAGAGATTTGAACATAGAAATTTACTGAGAGGAGAACTTAAATGTTCTCATAAAAATTAAGTGTATATGTTGAGGCAATGGATGTATTAATTAACTTGACAGGACTAATTAACTTTCACAAGGTGTACTTATAACAAACCATCATGTTGTGTACTTTAAATATCCTACAATTGTCCATTAAACTTGAAAAAAAGAAGAGCTCAAATAAACAACCTAAGTTTACACTTCAAAGAATCAGAAAAATAAAAGAAACTGAAGTCAAATCTAGCAGAAGGAAAGAAATAATAAAGATCAAAGGAGAAGTAAATGAAATAGAGGCTAGAAAAGCAATAGACAAGGTCAGTGGAGCTAAGAGCTGGCTTTTTAAAAAAAAAACAAAATTGACAAATTCTTAGCTAGACTGAGAGACAAAAATAAACAAAGGAGCAAAATAATCAGAAATGAAAAAGAAGATATTACAATGGGTACCACAAAAATATAAAGAATTTTCAGGGAAATGGCAGATCAAAACCACAATGATCCAGCGCTTCATACCTGTTAGAATGTCTGGTATCAGAATGACAGCAGATTAGAAGTGTTGATGAGGATATGGGGAAAATAGGACACTTAGATAGTGTTAGTGGGAATGTAAACTGGTACAACCATTGTGGCAAACACTGTGGAGGTTCCTCAGAAGTTAAAAATAGAACTACCATTTGATTCAGTAATCCCTCTTCTGGTGTATATCCAAAGGAAATGAAATCAGTATCTGTAAGAGATATTCTCACTTTGCTGTTCACTGCAGGATTATTCACAATAAGCAAGATACAGAATCAACCCCAGTTTCCACTGACAGATGAATGCATAAAGAAAATGTGGTATATATTCTACAATGGAATATTATTCATTCTTAAAACAAAATTCTGTCATTTGTGACAACATGGATGAACCTGGGGACATTGTGCTACATGAAAGAAGCCAGGCATGGAAAGACAAATGCACATAATCTCACTTACAGATGGAATCTAAAAAGTCAAACTTGTATAAGCAAGGTAGAATAGTAGTTGCCAGGGTTTGGGAGGTAGGAGGAGGATGACTACTTTGATGTTGGTCAAAGGATATAAAGTTTCAGTTATGCAAGATGAATAAGTTCTGATGATCTAGTGTACAATATGATGAATGCAGTTAGTGATATTATACTGCATACTTGAAACTTGCTAAAAGAGAACTTACATGTTTTCATCACACAAAATAAAGGCAACTATGTGAGGTGAAGGATATGTTAATTGGCTTGATAGTGGTAATCATTTCAAAATGTATGTATAAATCAAAACATCATGTTCACTGTAAACATATAGAATTTTTATTGGTGAATTATATCTTCTATAGCTGGAAAAAAAGAAAAATGACTGCAAAATAATGGGATGTTACTCAATTCGTAAAATTGCTGTGATAGCTATACTTTCAGCAAACATAGTAATTTATATTTTCACAGCTTGCTACAGTTTATTAAACTCATTTGGTCTTCATATTTATCTATGATGGAATTTCTATTATTTACACATAGTGCAATTTAGGTTCAGGAAGATGAAATGACTTTCTTACTCACATGGCTAGTAGGCACTGGTTTTGGGATAAGAACTTAGGTCTTTTGCTTGTAAATACAATTCTTTTCATACTAAATTGTAACAAATGACATAGGCATAATTTTCCCTGACTCATCACATATTTAATATTCATTTTCCATGGAAGAATTATCTTGAATTTGTATTAGAAATATTTGCCCTAAGATTTTCATGTATTTCTTCTCCAAATCTACTACTATTCTTAAGATAGAAAAACATATTTGCCAATGATTGTTAGGGATAATGATGCTGTTACCAGAGAATTAATGGATTTAGCAAAAAGTCATCAGATGGTCTTAAATTCATTAGAGTTTTGTTATGTTTACAGAACAATATTACTCAGTGATAAAAAAAGAAATGCATCACTGATTAAACAACAATATACATGAATCTTGGAGAAATGATGCTAAGCAAAAGAAGCCAGGCATAAAGGAGTACATACTGCATGAATCCATTTTTATAAACAAGAACAAGTAACACAATTTATGGTAAAAAAAAAAAAAGAATAGGAAGAATGCTTGCTTTTGGCACAGGAGAGAAAAAGAGAACTGTAGTGTAAGGTTCTTTAGAGAGAAAGAACCAATATAAGAGATTTGTTATAAGGAATTGGCTCATGCAATATGGAGTCTAAGATGCCCCACTGACTTCCCTCTGCAAGCTTGAATCCCAGGAAAACTGGTGGTAAAATTCATTCTAAGTCCAAAGGCCCAAGAACCTAGGGGAACTAATGATGTAGATTCTAGTCTGGATCAGAAGGCTTTGAGAACAAGAAACATCCAAGGGCAGCTGAAGTTGGTGTCTCTGCTCAAGGTATCAGGCAAGAAGGGTGGAGTCCTTCCTTTTTCTGCCTGTTCTATGCAAACCCTGAATGGATTGGATAATGCCCACCCATTGTGGGGAGGGCAAACTAATTTACTGAGTCCTTTGATTCAAATGCTGATTTCATCTGAAAATGCCCTCACAGACACACCTGGAAATAATATTTAGCCAAATATTTAGATACCCTATGATCTAATAAAACCAACACAATAAGTTGACTATCACAGGACCTTTTTTAGAGATGAAACTTACTTACTTATATTTTGATAAGGATGTGGCTTACATGGGTATAATTATGTATATGTAGCAGCTAATTGTGTTGTACACTGAAGATTTGTGTATATGTAATTTTTTTTTGGGGGGGGGTAAGTAAGCTCCACAACCAGCATGGAGCCCAATGTGGGGCTTACACTTAGGGCCCTGAGTTTAAGACCTGAGCTGAGATCAGGAGTTCGAGGCTTAGCTGACAAAGCCACTCAGGTGCCCTGTGTATTTGTAATTTTTTTTTTAAGATTTTATTTATTTATTTGACAGAGAGAAACACAGCCAGAGAGGGAACACAAGCAGGGGGAGTGAAAGAGGGAGAAGCAGGCTTCTCGACGAGCAGGGAGCCCCATGTGGGGCTTGATCCCGGATCTCCAGGATCATGACCTGAGCTGAAGGCAGTCGCTTAACCAACTGAGCCACCCAGGCGCCACTGTATTTGTACATTTTTAATGTAGAAAAATACTTGCTTAACTTAAAAAAAAAAAAAAAGTTTTGCTTAACTTAAAAAAAAAAGTTTTGCTTAACTTGGTATGAGTCAGCAATTTGGAAAGCACTTTTCAACTTTTTACAACTCTAGGTCTAAGCAAATGGATGACTATACCAAGAACAATGGAAATTGGAAGTATTAATAAAAACTCTTGAGTGTGTATGTGTGTGTGTGTGTGTGTGTGTGTGTGTGTTACTTAGTTGTACTTAATACCTGTATCTTAGTTTCTTTTTTTTAAATTTTTTAAATTATTTTATTTTTTCAGTGTTCCAAGATTATTGTTTATGCCTCACAGCCATGCATGCAATAGTGTCCTCAGTACCCACCCACCTCCCATCCCTTGCCTCCTCCCCTCCAAGACCCTCAGTTTGTTTCTGAGTTCAAAGTCTCTCATCTTTCATTTCCCTCCCCGAATTACCCTACTTCCCATTTCCTTTCCTTCTCTTACTGTCCTCTATATTATCCCTTATTCACAAGTAAGTGAAACCCTGTGATACTTGACTTTCTCTACTTGGCTTATTTCACTCAGCATAATCTTTTCCAGTCCAGACCAAGTTGTTACAAAAGTTGGATATTCATCCTTTCTGATGGAGGCGTAATATTCCATTGTATATATGTACCACATCTTCTTTATTCATTCATCTGTTGAAGGGAACCTTAACTCTTCCCACAGTTTGGCGATTGTGGCCATTCCTGCAATGAACATTGGGGTACACGTGGCCCTTCTTTTTACTATATCTGTATCTTTGGGGTAAACACCCAGTAATACCTGTATCTTAGTTTCTAAATACAAATCTCCACTAAAAAGAACCAGGCCTCTTTGAAGTAAATGCTGATTCCAGGGCTGGTGCAGAGAAGTATAAAATAATCCCAGAATACTTTGTTGTATTAGAAATCAATCAAGTGTTCAAGGGGTAATGGGAAAATACAAAACTTTAACAGAAGCCAATTTGATGTGGCTCTTACTTGTCAGAAATGGGGGCAATTTTAGCATAACAGTGATAGCAATGGATTACAAATCAATGAATAATGAAAAATTCTATGAGGTCATATTTACATAAATCAATAAATTAATGATGGAGAAAGAAAAGCTCATTCTTGTAGTAGAATGCTAGCTAATAGATGTTAGAAGGAGTGCTGGAGTTAGAAAATAAAAACAATTTAAAAATTGTGAGTCAGAGTTTCATTAGGAATAGGATATTTATAGAGTCAAAGTATTTTCACTAAAATTACTTACTAATTACAAAGTGAAAAATAATGACTTTCCAATAGAGAAGCCAGGTAGTGATCAAAATTGACATTAACAATTTGGGATAATCACTATCACGTGTTGCTGATATGGTGCACTGAAAAGGACATAAATAACATCTTGCCCAAATTATATAACCTGAATCTCATTGTAAGTGGACAGTGGACAACCTAAATTGAGAGCTATTCTACCAAATAACTGTCTCAAATTTTAAAGGTTAAGAAAGACAATGAAAAGTTGAGCAACTGTTCTGGACTAAAGGACACTTAAGAGGCATGATAGCTTAAAAAATAAAAAAAGGGGCATGACAGCTAGATAGAAGGTGAGATCTGGAGGAATCCTGTGCAGGTGAAGAACAATAGCTATAAAGGAAATTACTGGGTCAATTAGTGAAATTTGATTATGGACTGTGAATTAAATAATGGTATTAATAATGGCATTAATGGTGTATTTGACTGTTCTGTTTATTGAACTGTGGGTTTAGGAAATGGTCTTGTACTTATGAAATGTAAACAGGAATTTAGAATTAAAAGGGCATGATATTTCCAACATACTTCCAAAAGCTCAGAAGCAATCACATGTGTATATCTATATTTGTGCATCCACATGGGGAAGAGAGAGGTAAGGGTGAGAGGGAGAAGGAGATGATGGAGTGATAAAGCAAATTGAGCAAGTTGTTTAAAAATTGTTGAATATTGACACAAGGTATAAGGGGTCCCTTGTACTTTCTTGCAACTTTTCTCCTCTATGCATTAAGTTATATCAATATTCAACAATACACACAGAAAAAATAAAAAGTCATCAAAAATGGATTCAGAAGTAAAATCTGATTTCTTAATTGCCAGATTAAGTTATTGTCATTTTCTTTCTATCTGCTTTTTATTCTTGATGTCATACAGTATTTTCCTTTGTAAGTCTACCCCAAATGCCTTGGATTCTTTGTCAAGTTGAAATTGTGCAGTGTAGCTTTCCATATTTAAATGCTGCCATAAGATAACTCTGAAGGCAAGAAATGATGAGGATGAAGAGATGTGAATAAATGCATTTGCATATAAACCATCTAATTCAGGTCAGTATGCATTTCATTATGCTTTCAAAAGTAGAAGGATAACTGCAAATAATAGACATTAATGCACATGTTTCCTTAAAGAAGGGATGTAAGAGTATAATAATACTTTGTTTTCAGAAATATAGTTGAATAAATTAGGCAAAAATTTTCAGCTGAAAGAAGAGACATTTCTAAATATACTTTATCTTATTCTTTTAATGAATAATTTCAGTAATCCTTTTATGGTAAATTATGTTCTTCATTTTAAATGCCCAGCTTTCCACACAAGTGCAAAGAAAGATTTTCAGGCTTCCATTTTCTCTGGGGAGTTAATCAAACAAAAAAATCTGTTGCCTCAGGCCTGTTGCTTTCACGAACAAGAATAAGTCTAAAGGATAGATACAAGTCTATCTTTTTTGTGATCTGATAGCATTTGTTAATTTTCTTAGCTTTGGCCATAAAAATAATGAGTAACTGTAACCAAGGATATTGGCTCTGATATTCAAAAAGTTTAAGCAGTGCAACAACCACAACTTTAAAAAAAAGTAGAATTGAAGATATGTCACTATAGCTATGGTCTTAGTTTAGTAATAATAAGCTGAAGCTGAGTATTTTCTACCTAAAAGAGGTAGATCTATTAGACGATGGATTTGTCTTAAGTGGATTCTTCTGTTAACTTCATCTTACATCCTGCATGTCACGTATTTTATGATGAAAATCAGCTTGTTTTCTGTTGTCCCCTTCCCTACACCTTATAGTCAGTTCCAGTTCAGCTTCTGTTCAACTTGACAATACATTCTCTAGAACCAGCCACTTCAACCAGATTCTGCAATATATTATGTAAAGTACATGGTATGTTCTAGATAGCCTTTTTTTTCAACTCTTTCTTATAGTACATGACTAATATGTCTGATTTATGATAAGATATAAGGGAAAGGTAGCCCTAAATCTATAACGAATCTGTAGGTGTTTTTATGAGGTCTCGTACTAATGTGTATATATTATTTATTTTTCTTCTTTGTCGTCTTTATCTTCTTTTGTTGTAAGATGACTTTTGTTGGCAAAATTGTTAATTGCTACTTATCTGTTTCCTCCTAAATACCTGATTCTTAAGATTGAAACTCTTAATATTTTGAAAATTAAAAATATCCTGTGGCAGCCCACATCTTGGCATATTTAAAGCCGTTAAACTTGAATGGCACTGAGTTTCTTGATGGGGATGGTGGTGCAGAGATATTTACTAAAGTAATACAAGAAGGGTCATTGTGATGATATTGAGGGAGGGGAGATTTTCTTTTTAGTATGAACCGCAGTCAGGTTTATACCTGCCATTGCTGGGTGGATATATTTATTTCAACAGTGAAATACCTTAAGAGGATTGTGACTATGACAGAGAAGCCATGCAGAATCATGTGCTCAGAATTATAGGGGTTTGAGGGGTCTAATGCTACATTAAGAAAAGCAAGCTGCTCACGTATTGTAAAGTTCATTGGAGATTCTTCCTCTCTCCACAACACTGGTGTGGGGGAGGGATAACTGGACCAGCCTGTTACCCTCCGGGGGCTGAGCGAGATGGTAAGTGTGGAGGGCCCAGCCACCCCCCTGAAACCAGGAAAGAAACCACACCGAGACGGGAGTTGAGTCAGCCGTGAAGGTGCAGCAATCTCAACTTTATTGTATCAGAGACACAGTTATATAGAGAGGAAAGGAGGGAGTAAAAGAAGTAGCAGGGGCCAATAGGAGCTCATTAGTGGCTATCACTAAGGCCTTAGGCAGATTTCAGGCCGGACTGCTGGGTGGGGCTAAATTCGCCAGTCTGCCCAGGGGCTAAGAGCCAAGGGCAGGAAGATTCAGCTAGGTCACGTTCCTGGAAGTATTCTGGAGAAGCCCAAGAGGCCACCCCAGCCGACTTCTACTATTGGCTGCAAACTAGAGGCCGCCAGGAGGTCCCAACAGGAGATAAGCAAAGCCTTTATGCAACCCATTGAAGAAGTCTGTATGCAAAATGAGCTTTAGCAAATAGAATGAAGACTTTTGCAAATAGAAATAAGTCCTAAAATAAGGAAACAAGTACTCTTAGAGTAAATGGGGTGTTATAGAAACAGCAGTGAATCTAAAAATGTGGTTTGCAGAGTCTGAAAGAAGACTCCAGGGTGAGTAAAAATACTTGCTAACAGGCCCCATTAGTTTTCTATTGAGGAGGAACTAGAAGTACATGTGCACACACATTAACATACCTGCATATGGCACACATTGATGGTGATCCGTCATGGTTGCCTATAATTCTATGTGCTATTTTGTAGTCATTTACAGTTCTTAGCTAGACTGTGACTTAGTCATTCTCAGCAAATCCTTTTGCTGTCCCCCTAAAGTCTTAAGTTAAAACTATCTCCTTAAGCATTGTCATTTTTAAGTAATCTATGTTGCTCACTGCACAGATATTTTTCTGAATGAAATACACATTAAAATGGTATGAAAGAAAGATCTCTAATAAAGTCGTTAAGTGCCAGCTTCACTTCTGGTTGTGAAATCCTTATCTCTGCTAGGTCTCCAATATCGGGTCATTTAGTTCATACCTATCAGTTCATGTGAGACTAGCTCCATCTGAAAGAAATACATTTCTCTCCTGGGCAAATTGAAACTTTACCTAAGAAAGTTGAAAAGCATGAGTTTTATGGTTGATATAAGAACAGTTTTGTTGTTTTCAGGGAAGTTCTCATATATTTTACCAATGCAATGCAGAAGTCTAATGAAACTGACGTTTGTTAATTTGCTCTCCTAAGGCAGGCAATGAGTATATGGGTAACTTCTGAAAGTCATAAAATGATTATAATTTCTAATCAGTGGAGCTTCATTCTGTGGGTGCCTGCTGCTTTAGCACATAAAAGAACATACAATCAATCCCTTTTCTGCGGAAACCCTAGTTGATAGCATGGAAGTTTGCAAGCATTGACAAAACAATTTCAACAACATTGTAAAATCATTCAGATAATAAATAGTATCCAGAAATGGCTTCTCTGGGGGATGGGCCAGCAGCAGGGGTGGGGGAGTAATTGCAGCTGCACGGTTTGCCGATTGCTTTTTAACTGCGTAGCTCAAGAGATCTAATGCCAGGCGCCATTTTGAAATACTATAGCAATCATTCAGGAAAACAAATACAATGGTTCAGAAACCTGCATCAGCTCTTGAAAAACCTTTGCATTTTCAATAAATGCTGTCTAGAGACAAGGCTATCTTCTTATTTTTTCATGGAAAACTGCTTGTTAAAAGTACATTTCAAGGGCTTATTTTCATTCACATGCATTTTATCAAGTTTATGTCTGGTTACTCTCTGTGGAATCTTCTGGTTTGCATGATGGTTTGTTTCTGCCTCCTGGACTTTTCTGGCAGTTGCCTTTCCAACTTCAAAAATGCTTTTTTTTTTTTTTTTTTTTTTTTTTTTCCAGGAGGCTTTTTAAGTTGGTCTTATCTGATCGTTTCTGTGGCCAAATTTAGTCAGATGCATCATCAGTACCCTGTTCATTTGTGTTCTTAGTTATGTGAGTTTGTAAAGATTCTCCAACTGTTTATAATTTATAGGATAACTCTATTTCAGTATTATCCTATTGTACCTTCAACTCAATAATAAGTTGTGGGAAGAACTCTAGTGCCTGAGCTAAAGTTAAATGGAGTAGGTAAGATAAGATTAAGTTAAAGATACTAAACTCTGTGGTGACATTTAGCGTTCAGATTTATGCATGAGTTCTGAGACTCATTGCTTTAATATTTGGGATTTGAAATTTGAGACTTCTGCATTGATCTAAACTCAGATCACATAGGTGGTGGTATCAATTAGAGCTGTTTTTTCCCAAAAGGAAGTTTCTCAGCTATTCATTTTCGAGCAGATAGACAATAGATTATAAAACAGAATGTAATTCTTTTATAATTTGAGAAAAGTGAAAAATATTAAACATTAATTTTAAAGGCTTAGACTGTATAGCATATATTCAATACGCACAAAAACATGCCCTGCCCATTTACTAATCATGATCTTATGGATAGACATTATTTCATATCCTGCTTCCACCATAAGGTCCTTTGAGAAAAAGCTCATTGTAGATGACCATCACTAAGAGCCTAAAGGAAGCAGATTCAGAAGATTAATCTTTAGGAGAACAATTGATTTCTCTTTTTAGCCAAAGAATGAAGAAAGTGTAAAGCAGGATATCCAATATAAATAAAACATTTTTCTACCTGCTGCTGTTAAAGTCCGATGTAGACCGCCTCCCCAAAGAGAAACCGAGGACGCTCAGGATAATGCAAATCACACAGCGAGGTTTATTCTTCAGCTAGCTGAGGTCCAAGCATCTGCCCGACGCAGCGGGTTTCAGCAAGGACCCCGAATGCAAGGGTCTAGGGGTTTATATAAGTTTCAAACAGCAAGCAAGAGTTACACAGTAATTTTCCTGCTGGGGTGAGATAACATTGTTAGCCCCCTCCCCAATTCCTGGACTGCTCACACATTTCCGGTACTGGGGCAAGGAAGGATGTATCCTGCTGTCAATATTCAACTACTTATGATTAAATTTGAAAGCAGAAAAGAGCCTGGGTTCTAGGAACAGTCTGCCTGGGGTTGTCTCCAGTTTCCAACATATCGGCTGTGTGACATTAACTAAATTAATGCATGTCTCTGTGGCTGTTTCTTTAGCTGAATAGAGAATAGGACAGGATCTACCTCAAAAAGTAGTTGTTACAGTTTCTATTTTACACTATTTAAATACCTGGAATAGTACTTGCCATAGAGCTGATACTTATAAGCATTTGCTGTTTTCCTTATATACTGATCATTGCTGCTCTATTACTATGTCCTGAGGGAGTTATAAGAGAAACATAAGAGATATATTTATAAAATAAAATTTGTAGTGACCTTTGATAGAAACCACTGTATCAACAATGATTACACAAATGATTATTGTCTCAGTTTATTTGCTTATTTCAAATTATTGCTTTCTCAAATTATTTGCTTATCACAATAATAGAAATAAGTGCACATAAAAACTAAATACTCTACAACACATTTTACGTAAGCAATCTGGTGTCACGTTCCTAACAACTTGCCTCAGCCTCGTTGATTGCTATTACAGAATACCATGGACTGGGAGATTATAGACTGTAGACTTTATCTCTCACAGCTGTGGGGGCTGGTAAGTCCAAGATCAAGGACTCCGCATACTTGGTGTCTGCTGAGAGCCCATTTTCTGGTTCAGTCTCCTCATTGTGTGCCCACAGGGCAGAAAGGGCAGGAGAACTCTGGGATTTCTGGTAAAGGCATTTAATCTCATTCATGAGGGCCCCACCCTCATGACCTAATCCTCTCTCAGTGGCCCTATCTCTTTCTGCCATCACACTGGGGATTAGGTTTTCTACACATGAATGCTGGGGAGATAAAAACATCAGTCTATGGGGTGCCTGGGTGGCTCAGTTGGTTAAGCAACTGCCTTCAACTCGGGTCATGATCCGGGAGACCCTGATCGAGCCCTGCATGGGCCCCGCATCGGGGCTCCCTGGTCTGTAGGAGGCCTGCTTCTCCCTCTCTCACTCCTCCTGCTTGTGTTCCCTCTCTCACTGTCAAATCAATAAATAAAATCTTTAAAAAAACCCCAAAAATATCAGTCTATAAAACAACTCTAAAAGAAAAGTGCTATTGAAGAAAAAAAAATCATGAAGAAGCAGAAATTCCAATTCAGAAAACTTTGGTAACTTTCCCCAAGTGTATTTGAATTGAGGGACTCTGATGCCAGCATCCAAGCTTGTAACAAGAGTTTTGAGTAGGAAGTTGTCATCTCTCTCCTCCAGAGGATATACTTTCATAAAAAATATCATTTTTATCTCCTTTTCCCCTAACGAATAGAGTTTATTTAAAGCCCGGTTGGAATTTTTCCAATAAATTTTTTATTTAACATTTGGAGCAAGAAATGAAAATATGGTAGAGTTACATCATTTCTATAAAATGCATATACATTTCCCCTAATACTCTCTAGTGTTTAAGTTTCCCCAAAAATGTGATCCCTAGATGTTTAGCATAGAGGTCAGGGAACACAAAACAGGTGGCTGTCTGTCTGTGGCATCACAGCTCCTTCTTGTACATCGTCATTTAGCAACTTCACGGGACCTGACATGAAAAGTATTTAAACTTTACACATCTAGAAGTTTCAGGAAGTTTTATCTTTTCCTTGTGGATAACTTGACACTGAGTTGACCAAATTCCCTGGTGGAAGACTAATTTCTTAAAATGAGCTTTTTATTTATTTAATTATAAATACTCTCTTTCCTTGTTTTTCTCTTTCTTCATTTTTAATAGTAATGCTCAGTTCACTTATTACAGTCACTAAATCTTCAGTTTGGTCTGCTGTGACCAAAAAGATGAGAATGATTTTTTTTCTAGGGCTTTTCATATAAAGGAAATTAGGAAATTAGTTATATCATAGATTTCCTTGGTTTTGAAACTTCCCTTGCTAAGGACAACTAACTGGACTCACTGTACCTTTCAGCATTAAAAAATGTGGTATGGGCAAACCAGGGGAGACAAAATAAACATGTACTAATTCTGCTCTGTCAGTTATTTTAATTTTCAGTGCAATCAAGGAAAGGAGTTCCTGTCTAAAAGTATGAGTTTTTTTCTTTCCTTTTTTTTTTTTTTCCTTTCTCTTGCTTCTGAATTAATGAAAAAGCAGCCTGGTGGACTTTTGTTGGCTTCAAACAAAGACAGAACTGATAACAAAAAAACCCTGATAATTTCAGAGTTTGGGTCTCTTTTGTTTATCTAAAATTCATTGCTTCAAAAACAATGCTTCAATAACCTGACTGTAGAAAATATTTAATGGAAATTGTGATTTTCATCTTCTGATCTAATTCATTTAACAGTAAGGTGTGGGCTTAATATAGGAACTTTTTCTTTTATTTATGACATTTTCACACCTACAGATATTTGTAGGCACACGAAGGGACTGCAGACAGCTGATTGTTTCTGAAATTAGCTCAGTACAGATACAAAGCAATGCCTGAGAATCACTTCTATTTAAAAAGTGAAAATTCTAAAGGGTAAGGTTGCTTTAGAAATAAAATCTCTATAATCTGTTTTGATGCATTTTAACTTTTGTGTTTATTAATTTATTTGTAATCCAGATGACAGTTTAGGGTTTAAAGTTAAAATCTGTAATTTTAAGAAAATAATATTAATCTTGGCTAAAAATGAGCCATAGGCTTAATAGGTTTGGGAAAAGGTTTCTAATTTTGAAGTTTACATACACATATGCACTTGGTAAAAAGGACGTATTATCCTTTAAGACAAATAGAATTTTATCAACATACATTTGTTTTGCATTTAATTAGTATGAACTAGTTCTGGGTTCTCAACAAGAACAGGGTAGGTTTCAGAACCTGAAAAGTTCTATAGTCATGTATGTGAGGTGTTTCTAATCTACTTCGAAAAGAAATAATGCCTAGAAGTCTTGAGTAGATTCCATTCCTAGACATATCTAATAAGAAGCATATTGCTCTTCCATAAAACTTATTCCCCTTATATTTCCAATTTCTATGCTGTTTTAAGTATTATGATTTAACTCGAAATTTATAATTTTAGCATGATGACTTGTATAGCCCTAGGGAGAAAATATAGAATAGTAAAGTACCTGTGTAGCAGAAGTTACCTGCAGGTCCATAAAATAAGCTTCTTTTCTTTTCCATTATGTTCTATTCCCGGAATAAATAGCTGATTGTATACTGCAGATTATCATGTGCTTTAAATATCAGTGTCCTTGTAAGGTGTACATTAGTTGTAATCCTTTGTACATAAATCATTTGATTAAAATTAAAATAAGTTTGCATATAGAAAGCACATCCCCTTCACTTAATGTTCTGCTGGTCAGTCCTAATATCTACCAACAGCTGCCATTTACGAAAATCATTTTTTAAAATTTTTGCTGAGTCTTCCAAATAGGTTATCTCATGCTCCTTTCAAGCTCAGAGGATGTCTTTCCTTGGGTCAGACCAACTGTTTAAATCTGGTGCTATATTTAGCAACTATTTACCCTCTGGAAGGAGAGGCCTTTGAGAAAATTGACCTGCCCATTTGAGTCCTAACTGACAATTCTTCATTGGGAAGAGCTAATTTTCTACAAAATGCTTTTTAACATGGTTTTAATCATGCAGCAATTAAGAGTAATATTTAGAAATAAATCTGGAGATAGTTCCTTATCCTTCTGTCTATTGAAGTTGAATTTATGCCTTCAACAGCTTCTTTGTCTCACCTTTATTTTTGGTTTGTTAGCTTCCTGAAAGTATGGAATTCAATCTGTAAATGGTCACTGACACAGAAGTTTTTTGAAGAATTCAAGAAATCCTGTAATAATGCAGGCAGTGTCGGTACTTTACTTTTATATCATGTATTAGGATTTCTCTTGACCGTAGGTACCCTTCAATGTATAATCTCAATGTGGCCTCTCTGTTTTCTGCCTCTGATGTGATCTTGCAGTGCAGCAAGAGGAAAGAAGAGCAAGCAAACTCATGAAACTAATTCAGTCTATCGGATAGATTCAGACTCTTAAGTTCAATTTCTTCAGATATTTGCCTCTTTTGAATATGGGGTCGTATGGACTTTCTATTCTTCCCTGCTTCTCTTCCAGGTGATGTGTGTCTCACAGGGAGCAATGTGATCTGGCAGCAAGGTAGGGAGCACTCATCTCAATATTTGTATCTGCAAGACCCTTCCTGGTTTTCTGGTTCCTCTGATCTCTGCAGTGATGGCCTTAGCTGGTGGCTGAGTGCCCTGCTAGCATCCTCAGACTGTAGCTGTGAGCTCCTACCTGTGTAGTTATTTCTCAGGTTGGTCAGGAGGTCTTCCTGCTGACCTGGCTCCACGACCCCTTTGAGGTTGGGTTGTAACTTCTTTTTATTCTCTAATCTTGGGCATACTCTGCAGATTGTAGGTAAATGTTATCTCTCATTGCTACAATCTTTGCCCAAATGAGCCTACCAATATTTTTTGTGCCAAATGGGACTCAAGTAAGACCAAGGCAGGAATGCTCAGGATTTTTATCTCTCTAACCTTGTAGCTACCCTGGGTTGTCTTGTTATGCTCTGTGCAGCTGGCTTTCCCTATAGCTCCTAGTGGAAAACAGGACAAAACCCCTCTATCTGATGGCTTTCTTGTCAACCTATCCCACACAGTCCTCTCTCCATGACCTCATTGCCGATGGGTGTAATCGGGATCTACATGACTTCTTATCTATTTCTTTCCAACTTTCTTGTCTTCATTCCACAGTTACCAAAGAAAGAAGAATTGGGCTTTCCCTTCCCTCTTGCTATCTGTTAGAAAAATATTTTATGTCATATACTTCTTGAAGTGAAATCTCCTTTCTTTTTAAAAATGGCAGATGGGGCATACATATTTCAAAAAGATTTTACCTGTTAAACTTGAATAGCCTCTGGATATATAATGTGGTACATCTGCTCTGCTAGTGACTCATTTGAGATCACCTTGCTTTGCTGGTTCTTGCTAACAAAATGGAAACGATGTGTTAGTTCTTTCCTAAGTTCTCCTTAGAAAAATCTGGAACCTACAAAAAACAACAACAACAAAACGTGAATTTGTTATATGTGAGCGACCTACATCGTGTGGCTATTAGAGTCTTATTTTAGCTTTTCATTTAGTCCGTTGCATGCTTTTCTGCATGGGGCTGGCATTCAGCATAAGTCTCAGGGTGACTGCACCACTTCAGAGTTTGCATCTTTACTCCCCTTCCCTCCTGGTGTTCATCATAAGCAAAAGGCCTGTAGTGTAACTATAGCCACAGCTAAGCATGAAGAACACTTGGACACTTGATTATTATTTTTAGTCCTTAGAAGTTCATATGGTCTCAGCTGAGGAAGATTAGAGTCCCCAGTGGTAATATTCATTAGTAAACCAGGGTCTTGAGCTACTGAGACCAAGTTCTTTCCCGATCTGTTGGCTCTCTCCCCTCAGAGTCTGCTTATTCTAGCTACGCTCCTGATTTTCTGTGGGTCTCTGGGGAGCAGGGATTGGGGCACTTTCCTCACATTTTGTGGGATCACATATAGGGATAATAGACTCTGTGGAGAGGTTCACTGAAAATCTTCCTTAAGCTCTTCACACAGGTAGCAAAGCTAGGATTACCACCTTTGTCTCCCTCTGCCAAAATGGTATTTGGTTAAAAACAAACTTTGGATTCTCCGCGCATGAAAAACATCTTTCCATAGGTGATATGACTAGCTCCTTGTCGAATAGCAGCCCCTCATAATCAGAGGAAAGAGAAGTAGTGTGCTAAAATGAAAGATTTCCCATTCCTGTCCCCATTGTAGCTGATGAATTAGACACCACAGCTGAGTTACTGGAGTGGAGGAAGAACTGGTATAAAGACTGTGTAAATGAAGTGTACCTAAGCGCAAGACCATCCCAATCTATGGAGAGTGAAGGCTTGCCTACTGACACGCCAGGGCTGAGGAACATTTTTTCCCCCCTGGGAACAAAGAAAACATCTAATCTCAAATGAATAGCCTACTGAAGAACCTGGGCAAGTTTGAAGGTGACGAGGTGGCTATGCCTGCCCGCTTCAGGGAAAGGAGCTGGGAGTCTGGCAGGTCCAGCCAGCACTGCAGTAATTACTTAGTGGGAGCAGTGGGTGAGTATATGAGAGGTAAACCCCAGACCATGTTGTTCAGTCAGACTGTGCCATGTAGCCTTGGGCTACGTTTGGACTGAGGCCAGTGCTGTCTTCTCAGCACTCTTTTCTCAGCACTTTCTTCTCAAGTGAAGTGGCAGGATATTTTGAGGAAAGGCTTTCTGGTTGGTAGACTGCTATTATATGCTAACTGGCATGAAGAGGAAACCTGAAATGTGCTTATGTAATGTAAAATAGGAGGTCCTCTGTATTGGTTTTCTAGGGCTGCTGTAACAAAGTATAACAGACTGGGTGGCTTAATACAATAGAAATTTATTTTGTCAGATTCCAGGGGACTAGAGTTCTGCAATTATGATGTCCATAGGGCCATGTTCCCTTTAGGAGTGCCTAGAGAACTATCCTTCTTTTCCTCTTCCTAGTTTCTTGTCGTTGCCAGCAATCCTTGGCAATACTGGCTTGTAGATGCTTTGCTCTAGTCTCTCTCTATATGGTCACATGGTCTTCTCTGTGCTTCTCTGTGTTTTCACAGGACCTTCCTATAAGGATACCAATCATTGGATTTAAGGCTCACCCTAATCCAGTATTTGTGGACATAATTATGTCTTTAAAGAACTTATTTCCAAATAAGATCACATTCTTCGGTTTTGGTTAGACATGAATTTTGGAAGGGGTACTGTTTGAACCAGTACAACTTCTATCCCCTAATATAGACAAGTATTTGGCTATTATTGTTATTGTTATTATCTTTCAGAGAAATTTCCTATTCTTCCTCTTCTAAAATTTGATTCTAAACTTATGACCAAAGAGTAAATATACAGCCCATGGAGTGCTACGGACTGTGTGCTGTGTTCTCTGTGTAAATCCCTCTACTTTCATTTCTTGATGGTTCTTTTTACAGTTGCACTGTTCCTTCTCTTAACTCCCTCAAATCTGCTCAAATTTCCCCAATTTTTTTTTTTTTTTTAAGAGAGAGAAACAGCATGCACGCAAGCAGGGAAAGGGCAGAAGAGTGAGAGAGAGAATCTAAAGTAGACTCCCTGCTGAGCTTGGAGTCTGGCTCTGGGCTTGATCTTACCACCCTGAGGTCTTGACCTGAGCTGAAATCAGGAGTCAGACACCCAGATGCCCTACATATTTCCCTTTCTATGAGACTCCTTGATCTTCCAAAAAGAAATAACACTCATCCCTTATTATCCATCCCTCTACCTCCTGATTTCCCCATAGTTCTCATTACCATCTGACATATTGTATCTTCATTTTTAAACTATTTTTCTTCTCAGTTACGTAGACAGAGAGACTCTTTTTTTTTTTTTTTTTTTTACTTTATCATGAAGATCTAAAGCAGAGTGACTGGCACATTGTAGGAACTCAGTGAATGGATTTGTGTGTTGGTAAAAACACATGACCTGGTGTGGTGGCTACACAGGGCCCCCTGAGAGGCATGCTTACCAATACCTATAGAAGGCCTGTGTGGAAGGGGGAGAATGTGAAAAGTATACAAAGAGAAACAGGCAAGGTGAGCTGAGCTATGGGGGTGGATAGAGAGGGAGGGTCTTAGTGATAATGGATCCTTTATTCTGGTCATTAAAGCCTGTTTTCAGCATCACCTTTTCTCCTTGGTATACTAACAAATAAATTATTCTTTTGATTTTGAGTTAGGTTTCTGAAACTTTCAGTCAAAAGTGTGGTGACCAGTATACTAATTGCCACTAAATGCAGTCTCTTTCTTGATGGAGCAACTTTTTGTTTCATGGCCACTCACTCTAAAGATAGAAAAGAGCTGTGTGGAGTCTGATCCCAGATTGTAGAAAAATAATGTGGAAAATCTCACCACATTGTGGCTTTATCCCCAGAAACCTAAGGAATCCACTTTGAAAATGATCTGTATTTCCAGAGAAACTCAGAAAGACTGCCTAGAGTATGGTCCTCCCCAAACTTTGAAGTACCAGGGACAGCAGCAGTCTGAATGTGACCAACAAGTTTTCTTAGGCAGGTTGAGGGGAGAGGAGGGGCAGCCCAACTGAAGCATAAAGGGCACAATGAGCAAGACTGAAAAAACAAAAAACAAAAAACAACCCACCCATTTTCAAATTTCACACAAAGCTGAGAGTTCAGAGTCTCTTTCTTCCTCACCAGGAGTGGAACCTCATACTGAACTTGAGACACATTAGACATGTTTTATGCCCTGAAGTTCATGGTGCTGCCTGAGATAGAGTTTCTTCCTTTTGTCTGTGTGCCCCGAAATTTTTGCAGAACATTTTTTTTTTTTTTTTTACTCTTCCAAAGATTTTATTCTGTTGCAAATAAATGTGACTTTGGCCAAATTAGGGAAATTTTCACAAACCATGCAAATCAAAGTAAAATCAGAAGGAGCAGAAAATGAAGCATTATTTCAGTCACTGACCTTGACTGTGAGGCCAAGAGGGATGCAAACATCAAATCTTTGTCGTTATAATACTTCCAGGCTGTTGTAAACAGATACTTTTTCCACAACAGAAGACAATGCAAAGACTAAAAAGTCATTTTCACAGTGGTGCTTAATTGGAATAATTTCTATTAGAGTTTGTTTGCTGCCCGAGGGGTTGATTTCACCTAAATTGGAGCCAAGAAGGAAATATACGTATGGTTACAGTTATAAGGGACATGGGAAAGCAAATATGGGCTGCTATGTAATGCCATCTTTAGTGTTTAGGGAAGAATGTAGAGAGTCCATTATCGTTTCTTCAAAGGTAATTTTAGAATGCAAATACAGGTGCTAACAGATTCTTGTCTCTATAAGATTGTCAATTTTCCTGCCCCACACTCATTTATTTTTCATGAAGAATGAAATATGGGGCAGAGATTTATTTGTTGACAGTTACCATGACTAACTCATTCTCAACTCTGACCTAAATTCTTCCAGCTCAGAAGCAGCAATGTAGAAAATAATGAGGGCTGGGTTATTTCTGAAATGTAAAATCTGAAATTGCCAGAATTTATTCAAGTTCCTTGAAGGTAGAGTATTCAGAGTTTTTTGTTATTGTCATTGAACTATACCCAGCAATGATAATGCTTGGTCCTTTAGTTTATTCTGCTTTAACATGAAACCCACTGACCCCTAAATTAAATTGCATGTTCCAAACTTAGTTTAGTTTTTACTCTCAGTCTATTTTCAAGAAACTGATTGCACAGTGTACTTTTTTTTTTCTCTCTGGGGTTAACTTGGAAATGCTAAAACTTAGAATGCTGTGAGGATGGTTTTGGTAGCGCTCAAATGTCTAACCTAATTCCTCTGACCTGCTTGTTTTGAAAATGCTCACTTTGAATGGCATATTTCAATAAATATGAGATGAATGATATCAGCATGAATAAGCAAAGTTTTCAAAATGAGCAGGACTGATAAATTTGATAGATGGTTCACACAAAGAATTTGTATTTACATTTAACTATGCATGGTTAATTCTTATGAAAGCTTCTATGATTATAGATTGTACGAATATTTTAGAACTATAGTGCCATGCTTAATGTATCCATTTTTTTGATAGTGTCAAAAGATTGCTATCTAAGGAGGAAAGGTCAATACTTTACTTACATATATAATATTCATTTATCCTAAGTAATATTTTATCAATATTTACTATATTTCAGATTAACCTTCTAAGGAAGGGTTATACAAGAAGTGGATGAAATTTGAATTTAGGTGCCTAAGTCCTCTTTCTGTTTTCATAGACATGGAGTCAAGTACCCCATTGCCTTCTCAACCTACTGTACCCCTCCCCACATCCAACACACGTTTACCTCAGGATCTCAGGTTTCTTTCTGTGTTTTCTGCTTTCTTGCTTTCATTTATTCCCCTTCATCAAACCTTATTTTTTGAGAAATTATTTGAATCTTAATGTGAATACAGTGTGTACTAGTGTTTGCCAAACTGTCATGAGTTTGAGGGATATTAAGTAAGTATGTCTTAGAAGCAGATTATTCCATTTCCCAAATGCTTGGGGAGTATGCATTCTAACTCATCTTCTTAGCCAACTCATCTGCCAAAGGGAACACCAATCTGACTGCAACTATTCCTATCCCTAAATAAATAGATCTCTTAATAATAACCTAAGGTGGGCTGTCTCTTGTCAAGAAGAAAATACAAGTTGTATCCGTGAAATCTCAGCATATAGACTGCCTTCTAACTCTCAGTAAAGCTTGCGTAGACTCATGCCAAGGTCAGAAATTCTTTCTCCAGAATGAGGGTGTGTACATTTGATACTGGAGAGTATGTATTTAGAGATGTGATCGGGGTCAAATCATAAATCCTTAAAATGAGTTTTATACTTAGCCATACTGGGGAGCCATTAAAAATTTTTCAAGGAGAAGGTACATTAAAAGATCTGTGCTGTCAAAGATAATTGAGGCATGAGGGCCAAGGTGGGGAGGTAAGGGGCGTGTGACCCAGGCATCCAATTTTAAGTTGTTATAGTAATTTCTCTGGGAATGTTAAGGTCCTGAACTGGGATAACAAGTATGGAAAGAAGTCAAGAAACACATCTGAGGAAGATTTAGCATAAGAAGTTAGGAGAATGTGCCACGGTGACTCTGCTTTCCGGCTTGGACTGGCAAGGCTAATGTGATTAACTGAAATGGTTAGAATTGGTTGGGGCGATGGAGGGGCAGGGGTAATAAACTTGGCTTTGTTTATAGATAAATAATGAGAACAAGCCATTTTAAATGAAACTGCAGTTGCTGGAGTTGCCTAGGGATGAAAGGGACAGTGAGATATTTTCTTTAGGCATCTTGCAGTACCCATTTATTGCCAATGGGTCCTATGCCTCTATCTCTTTTCTTGCTGACTGACTAGTGAGCGCTCTATGACATTTTCCATGGTTTTGCCTCACAGGGTTTTATCTACCTGTCAAAATTTTCTTCCGTCACTATGAGTGAAAGCAAGGGCGAAATGACTTAAGGGAAAAAAAAAACAACAAAAACCAAAACAAACAAACAAACAAACAAAAAAAGCAGACTTGCAAAAATACTACCATGGCTTTAGTCCATAAGTCAAAAGACTTAGGCCATTGGTACAGTTAAAAGTTATACTATGTCTTTGCAAATGAGTTTAATTTTTTTTTTAAGATTTTATTTATTTGACAGAGAGAAACACAGCTAGAGAGGGAACACAAGCAGGGGGAGTGAGAGAGGGAGAAGCAGGCCTCCCGCCGAGCAGGGAGCCTGATGTGGGGCTCGATCCCGGGTCTCCAAGATCATGACCTGAGCCGAAGGCAGTCGCTCAACCAACTGAGCCACCCAGGCGCCCCTGAGTTTAATTTTTAAGATTAAAATTGTCAAAGAGCAAATGTATAATTATTTCTAAATGAGATGTTAAGAAGACATTTATGTGTCAACGTACATGCCTGCCACCCTGAGATAGAGGTAGTGAACACAAGTTCCATTAGTGTAGCTAGAGTAGGAGGCGGCCTATTTGGTGTCATGTAAAGACGTAACCAGTGGTTGCTCAAATACACATATCTTAGCTTGCTCTAGTGGCAAGATCATTGGTCCTGTCTTTAGGTAGAAGGTGGAAGGGGTAGAATGCTCCCACTAAGACATACATAAAATGGGCTTCACTATTTATTGGACCAAAGACTCTGTGACTTTTAGTAAGTTGAAGTTCATTGTCTTCATCTTTAAAAAAATAGCATAATGATAGCTACTTTGCTTTTATCACAATATTCTAAGTATCAACTGAGATTATACGTGAAAGTATTTCAGTCTAAAGGGATAAACTCATGTATAGGATTAATATTTTTGAGCTAAAGCATAGGATTTGTCCATTAGATATAAATATGTCATTTTAAAGAGATAATATCACTGTTCAAATTATCTCAAGAAATTAGCTGATTAGGCCAATGAATAACTTAGGTGGAGTTGTGGGTTAAAAATATTTAAGCAGGGGGCTGACATGAAAACACATGGCTTCTGGGAGGAAGGAAAGCAGTTTTAGAGTAAGAATGGATGCATGTTATAAAATGGAGTTCATCAAGTCAGGCTTTTCCTATAATTATGCATAAGGCTAATCCTCTTGAAATTCATATACATTTAAAGTCTGATAGTTTGAGTTCTAAACAGTAACTAGATTAACATATTTACTAGTAGGTAAGGTGCAGCACCTAGGATTGTATATTTATATAGTATCAGGAGAATTGAGGGATCTTTTCCAAGTAATTCTTAGAACATCCCCCCGCTTTGCTCCTCTGCCATCCTTAAAACACACACACACACACACACACACACACACACACACACACACACATCACTTCCATAGATCATACCATTTCTCCTAACCTGGGGAATATTTGTCTCTTCTAACATTCACTTGGATAATACCTGATGATGCTTCAGCACTCAGTTCAGGCATCCTTTCCACCTTCCCAGACCCCCAAGTTAAGGCCAAGTGATCCTTCTTTTTGGTCATCATGTACCCTGTGCATAATTTTATTGCGATACTAATTCTATTACATAGTTAGAGATTACATTACATTGAATGTGTGCACACACACAAATGGGAGGTTTACGTATTTGCCTCCCCGTAAAGAATGAGAGCTCTCTGAATACAGGACTGAATGGAATTCATTTTTATTTCTGTTGGATCTTGCACAGTGTCTCCTATATAAAAAAATGCCTCAGAATCAAGTGAATCTGAGGTTTTTAGAGAACTGAATAATGTGAAGAATATGATTTGGTGAAATTTTGGAAGATGTGGTAATGGTGCAGGAGCAGTGGTGGTAGAGGAGAAGCATTTGAGGCAGAAACGGGAACCTCAAATTGTAAGCTCTTGGGTCCTTGATTCATTTAGATTAAGAATCATGAATCCAGGGGCCCTGGGTGGCTCAGTCGTTAAATGTCTGCCTTTGGCTCAGGTCATGATCCCACGGTCCTGAGCCCTACTTAGGGCTTCTTGCTCAGTGGGAAACCTGCTTCTCCCTCTCTCACTCCCCCTGCTTGTGTTCCCTCTCTTGCTGTGTTTCTTTCTGTCAAGTAAATAAAATCTTAAAAAACCAAAAAAGAATCATGAGTTCATTCATTTGCTTTTTCCACAAAACTATCTAAGATTTACTGTATTCCTCACACTGTGGGAAAAAAGAGTCTGTGATAGGGCTGCAAGAGGGAAATAGAGGGTAGCAAACTAAAAGCAAGACCCAGAAGAGAAAATGTGCCAAAGCGCATCACAGGATCATACAGAGTATGGAAAGGTTTTCAATTCAGATCACTCATTTTCTAAACTCTTGTCTGCCACCTACCACCATGCAATCTTAAGAAAGTTGCTTAGCGTTTTTGTGTGTCAGATTGCTCATCTGAAATATGAAGATATTAGGACTACGTACATTATTTATTCATTGTTAACATTCTGTGAGTGAGTCTCCAGCAAAACTATTTTTTGTGATTGTCATTTGGGGATTTCTAAATATTTCCACGTAGCACTAGGACACTTGTGCCAATGAATGAACATCAACACACTTTCAGGCTTATGTGTATTATTACATTGTTTTTTAAAACTATTGTAACGATTATTTTTAACAACTTAATGAATTTATTAGTTTTCTTGCAACCTTTCCAACATTTGCCTTTTGCTAATATAGATGCAAAATAGCATTTCATGGTTTTTAGATATATTGTATAGATAGAGTCGGTGTGGTTAAGCATTCTTTTTTATACTCTGATTTTATTTGTATTCCTCTTATGTGAACCGTGTGTGTGTGTGTGTGTGTGTGTGTGTGTGTGTGTGTGTGTGTGTGTTTCCTTTTTCCTCCTTGGGCAGAATGTGCATTGAATATAAAGAGATGATCCCAATAGCCTATTTGGCATTCCATAATAGATGTTGAGCATTTCCCTCTTCCCAAACAATTTCTTTCCTTGGCTTGCAATGCTATAAATACTCTTATGTATTTCTTCTAGCCTCTGTTGGCTGCTCCTACCGATATTGCTTTGCTGTCTTATCTTGTGACTGACTTTTAAATATTGGTGCTTTATATTCTCCCCATAGATGAACAAGCAGGTTCATTTACTGGCTAAATGCTGATGACTCTCACATTTATATTTCCAGCACAAACTCCTTCTATAACTCCAGCTCTGTTTACTCCAAATCCCGGAGGTCCCAGGAGCAACCAATTTCAACATGTCCTAATATAAACTCTTGATTCCAATTCTTGTTTTTTAATAATATTTAAAATCTCCAATGAGTAGTACTGCCACTATTCATGCTACACAAACGTGTAAATTTAGGGTCATTCCAATATTTCCCCCATCTAAATGATTACTTTCCTTTTAAATTTTGCCTATTCTGCATCAAATCATCCCATTCTCTTCCTCCCTGATATCAACCAAACTCAAGAAAGTACTCTCTTGTCTGAATTACTGTAATAGATTCTGGAGAGATCTCCTTGCACCCCATATTGTCACCATAGTGAGGCTTTTAACATTCAAATTTAGTGGAATGTTACTGCTTAAAACTGTTCAGGACATCCTACTGGCATTAGAATTAAGAGCACAGTCCTCAAGGTAGTCTACAAAGCCCTATTTTATCTGTCCTGCCTTCTCAGGGCTCTGATGTGGTGCTGTTATTCAAATTGCTCTCTGTTCTAACACATTGGTCATATCCTGCTCCTTCCCATCTCAGAGTGTTAGCACAAACTGTTACTTCTGCCCGGGTTTCCTTTATCCAGATAATCCCTGCCTTTTATCAGTCAGCTCAGAAGTCATTTTCATAAGAAGCCTTCCTCCAAGTCCTGACTAGAGTCCTGCCACCGTCACTGCCCTGCTCCCCAGCTGTACTTACTGCTGCCTGAACCTCCCCTTCATCACAATTTTCAGAAGCATCATGAACTATTTGATGAAGTAATTAAATGACTGACTCCTCTCATAGAACATAAGCTCAACAAGAGCTAATACAGAGAAGAAACAAATATTGATGATTAAAAATATGTGTGTGTGTGTGTGTGTGTGTGTGTGTGTGTGTGTATGTATTTTTAGGTCTACTTAGTTAACTTCTTTGAATTTCATCTTTTTAGTTGTTAAAGTGAAAATTCCTGTCCTGAGTACCTCACAAAATTACTGTGATTATATGTGACATATATAATCACTTGTGAATTCAACAGTAAGATATACATATTCTTCCAACTTTGTTCAAATAGAGTATTTCCATTTGAAGTCTGTGGGATTTGAAACGTATTTGAAGAATTTGGGGGGCTTAAGTTAGACTTGAAGTAAGCTCTGTGGGTGCCCAACTTGTAAAATAGACTGCTTGTTAAATTTGTGCTCTCTCTCATTTTCTGGCAGGCATCTGGTAGTGTGTCATCATTAAAAGTTAACTAACCTTGATTGATTCTGGATTGCACAATAGATTTATTTTGCACTAAATTAAAAAAAAGTGATAATCAAAGAGAAGGTCTTCTTGCCTTCTGTCATGATTTTGGGAATTGATAAGATAAGGATAAAGAATATATGTTTTCCTGTTTGATATATGACATTTATATAATTCAGAACTCCCATATGTGATGCTCTAAGAGGCACATGGCCTGATCACAGAAAACGTCAAAGAACCTTCTCAAAGGCAAACAGCAGAGTCTTCTCTTCCCACCTCTTTTGTTCTGCTCCATAGGGGGAGTAGATGAATATGGTATTTTAGAAGAGGAGGACATGGGAAGGCTATTTAAATTTGCTTTATTGAGTCAATTGGATCTCACAAGGTAAGTTAAGTTAGTTGTTAGTAAGCCCATTGACTTATGCATACACCAGGAAATTCTGGACCCTAACATCACACCTAGAATGGGATGGATTGATGCTATAAACTAACATCAGTATTGCATGGAGGGGACAGAGCATAATCAGAGTGAAAGGACACTTCTATTTAAATCTTAATCCAAAGGTAAGAACTATGCTAAAGAGATGAATAACAGATGAACATAAGAGTGTCTACAGGAAAAGATTTAATACATGTTTTGTAAGTTAACCCAGTTATTTTAACTTTATTGAAATGTCCATTGAGTGCCCAACACTTCCTAATTAGGCTTGGTTATAGTTATGTAAGACTAAAATATGAAATTTGGGGGAAATAATCTTTTATACTATGTCTTATTATATATATACATACTAAAATCATTATCTCATATATAAAAACAATGATTACATTCATATCATGAGTACAGACCTATCTTTCAGTATATTGGGAGCTGTCTTATATGTGCATCTACATGTTGGGTGAGTGTGCATATTATTTCTGTCACCTATCTTTGTAGGAATATAGAGAATTATTTTATTTATCTATATTTTAGAAAACTATTTTAAAGAAAAACCTGGTTTGAAAGTAAGAAATATTTAGAAAGATGCTAACTTGAGAATCTTTCCCTTTTATTAGTTCATGACTGCTCAATAGACCAAAGTCACCCTAAAGGCCTAAAGTTCGTTAAATGTTTAAATGTTTGAGATGATGTTGACAATAGCAACAACAACAAATAAATACTTTGGGAGAGGGATAGTCTGAATTGATCTTAAGGTTTTTTTTTTTTTTCTCTTGATAATTTAAAACTAATTTTAAAAATTCAGACCATCGATTCTGAAAAACTGAACTGAAAAGGATGTTATTTTATGGTTGGATTGTCTAGATTAATCTTTTTCTATCTTTGGATAATTTTAGAAGAAAGATACAAATAGATTATGTTTTACTATAATAAAAATAGTAAAAATTATATAATCCAGTATGATGCTTAATTTATAATCTGTAATATAATTCAGTATTAGAAAAAAGAGAGGTAAAATGAAAAGACAAATAATCCCAAATTAGATTCTTTATATATGGCATAGAGTTGTTTTTATACAAAGAGACGGTAAATGTGGCAAATATGCTATTGATATTTGTTAGTCCACACAGAAAGAAAATTCAGATAATTTAGAATTTTTACAGTGTATATATTTTTAAATCCTTTTTCTTGTTTGCTAAACTTTCTGTCCCAATTAATTAGATGATTAAAAATTCTTGTTTGGGGCGCCTTGGTGGCTCAGTTGGTTAAGCGACTGCCTTCGGCTCAGGTCATGATCCCGGAGACCCAGGATCGAGCCCCGCATCGGGCTCCCTGCTCGGCGGGAAGCCTGCTTCTCCCTCTCTCACTCCCGCTGCTTGTCTGCTTGTGTTCCCTCTCTGGCTGTGTTTCTCTCTGTCAAATAAATAAAATCTTTAAAAAAAAAAAATCTTGTTTGGGTTGAGTAGACCCAATGTATATATTCTAAAGCACTTTGCAAATGGATAGTGCTTTGCTAATATTTTTATTAATATGTTTCCATATTGTCTTTTAACTTTTTGTATTCAGTTTTTGTGCAATTCTATGAATTTTCCTTTCCTTTATCACTGTGAGTGACACTGAATAGCTGGTTTTACTTTTTTTGTCACATAACATCCTAGAGGCATTGTTAATCTATGAAAGCGAATTTGGCTTTTTCTTAATTACTTATGTACTCTAGAATATTCATTAGGTGATAATTCAAAATAGGTGACATATATATCTCCATTTATTATGTACATATACATCATATTGTATATTTAATGCCCTATTACTTACTTATTTTACATTATAATTGGACATTAACAAAAGGCACAAGAATACATATCTGGAATTCTATAATATATCTAGTCTAATTATAAAGTTCACAGATAATTATTAATTTTTAAGTTCTGATTAGTTATTATGAAGTGAGATTTGTCCTTCTAATGCTTTTAATTATTCATCTTTAGTATGATACATTCAGAGCCTCTTTTTTTGGTCAACTCTCTGATTTCTTACTATATCTCTGCTTTTACTCTCACTCTCTCATTCTAGGAGCTGCAAATTTACTTTTTTTCTGTCCTTTTCTTAAATTTTTTGCAGCATAATGGGAATATTTGATCTTTTTTATGCATAAGTCTTCTAACCTTTTTCTGGGTTTTGGTGATGTTCTGTCAGTTTTTTTTCTTTCCCTTTTCTGCAGGAGCAGCTACATTGCCCCCAGATACATAGTAATTACTTACAAAAAGCAGGTTGATGCTGAATCAGAATACAAATCTGAAAAAATAAAAAATGACAAGAGTTAAAATTATCTATGTACCATGAGGAGCAGAGCTTATGATAATAGTTTCCATGTTTTCCAACGAAAATTAAGCTCAATCAACAAGAAGTCTAAATGAATGGATTATTTAACAAATCTTTATTGAGTATTCCCATCCCGTCCCCAAGATTGTTTTGGATGCTTTAAAGAATTGCCAGATTTGGGGCGCCTGGGTGGCTCAGAGGGTTAAGCCTCTGCCTTTGGCTCAGGTCATGATTTCGGGGTCCTGGGATTGAGTCCCACATTGGACTCAGTGGGGAGCCTGCTTCCCCCTCTTTCTCTGCCTGCCTTTCTGCCTATTTGTGATCTCTCTCTCTGTCAAATAAATAAATAAAATCTTAAAAAAAAAAAAAAAGGAATTGCCAGATTTCTTATGTTGCAGTGTTGTGGAGGATCCATAGCTGAAAGTTCAGCTAACTACTGTATCAGAGTACCAATGCCCTGATTTGATCCAGTGTCCTAAAATATTTATTATAATTTTTGAAAGTGATAGATATCAAGGAGATAGTTGTTTGTTTGTTTTTTTTTTTTTAAAGATATTATTTATTTACTTGACAGAGAGAGAGATACAGCTAGAGAGGGAACACAAGCACGGGGAGTAGAAGATCGAGAAGCAGGCTCCCTGCAGAGCAGGGAGCCTGATGCAGGGCTTGATCCCTGGACTCTGGGATCATGCCCTGAGTGGAAGCGAGTACTTAACTGACTGAGTGACCCCGGCTCCCCAAGGAGCTAGTTTATATTGTTGTAACAATCTAAGGAGGCTTAGGAGCAATATGGCTATTGCCATCTGACTTCACATAGAAATGAACTTTAGATTATATGGAAGGTATAATAGTTTTATTTTAAATATTTTATCTAATCAAATTCAAACAGAAATCTGTTTTTGGCATATGCTAATTTGGTGGATTGTGTAAGCTTATTTATAAAGGGTTTCTTCTTAAATTTAGAAAATGTCAATATGACCCCAGGTGTCTTCCTATAAGTTCATTTATCCATTTATTTATCTGTGAAATGTATACACAGAAAGGCCCTAGCTTTTTAAATTTTAATTCTCAGTTCATATTTCTGGTAAAACACGTTGTTTTAGCTTAGAAGTATATGAAGGACACAGAAAATATTTCTTAGCATTTTACATGGTTTAAAAAAAATTCCAAGACACATTGTTTTGTTAGGTAGAAGCTGGATGAGAACAGTGGAAGGAAGGCCCCGAGGCAGAGTCCTAAGGCCTTGAAGGGTAATGATAGATAGAAGCTGGAGGTAGGGGTGGTGATAAATAAGCTACACATTAAAAGCTCAATGACACAACATCCTGACTGTAGCTTCCAAGACCTTGAGTCTGACAGATCAAGAGCCAGAGGTGCAGAGCAAGCGCTCTCCTCTTTCACCTCCTCCCCACAGTAACTCCTGGACGCCATAGAATGTATCTGCTTTGTGGATACAATTGCCCACCCCGTCCCCTCAATCCATGGAGAAAGGCCGCCATGACTGTTCAGTACAAACCTTGTTGGGTCAAAAACTCTACCTACTAACCAGTAGGAGGAGTTTTCCAATGATGGGAAGCAGACTCCATTAGAGACTACCTCCTGTAGGTCGCAGCTCCTCCCAGCCCAAAGACACGCAACAGATACCAATCCCAAATAGGGCGGGGTCCACTTTTAACGGAGTCGTGAAGTCATACTTTCTGTTTTGTTTTCAGAGATAACACTATGTTGGAAAAGGAAAACAGAGTCACATATCTTCAGAGTATTGTCTGTCATATGCCAGTCAGCATAATCAAAAACAAAACGAGGAGCCAAATTTGTCAAATATATGTGTGTATCATAGACACTGTGGTGCTCGTACAGCCTAGAGGGACTGACAGAAGTGTATTTTGAAGGGTTATCATTCAGGCAGAAATCATCGTCAGCCCTCCAACTAGGTAAGTAAGTAACTTTTCCTGCTGGTAATATTCAAAGTCGTGGGGTATATGAAATTAGACAAACCAGGGTTTCAAGGAAATTAAAGATTGTTTACCTCCATTTTTCAAAATTGTACAGTCAGGGGAAGGGATTTTTCCCTATTCTTCCAAGAGGAGGTTATCTTTCCTGTGTGTTCTCCTTATCGCCCACTGTAGCATTTGTCACAAATGATTCTTATTGCCTATGTACTTGTTTTTATGTCCCATTAAATGGTGTAGTTCTTGAGAACAAAACTATGCCACAGCCTGCGTGTCTTTAGAGCCCAGAACTATACCCACAACATAGCAGAACGCATTATTGAAAAAATGAGTGATGAGCGATTCCCTTCTACATATCGGTCACTGATATGTATTTGAAAACATCATTGCTAGGAAACTCAAAGTAATTCTTGGCCATAACTTTGATTTTTTAGGATTTTTTTTTCACTTCTCTTGATACAAGGTTCTTATTTATGTCTTGGTAGATACTACATATTGACTAATTCTACTACCTTGAAATCATAAAGAATGGTACTGTGCTTTCTTCTAAATGATAATCTCTCAAATATTTGAAGGCACCTATCATACCCCTTTACCATGTCCATTTTCTACTTTCTCTGATTCACTCATGCCATCTTTTCATGCTATTTAAAATGGTGTTTGTTGTAGTAGTAGCCTATTCGGTTATTTATTTGCTCAGTTCTGTAAGAGTTGATCAATATATTAGGCACTCTGTTAGATGACCTAAGGTGTTAAGGATGAATTGGAATATATTGTTTTGGAGAAATAACCGATAAACTTACAATTTCAAACTCCTGTGGAATATCATCATGTACTATATTATGTTAACATGGTATCTGAGACTGGGATCTGCACAAGGTACTGTAACATAAACAATAGGCTTTCAGCCCCGGGATCAGATGAGCAATCATTTCATTATTTTATTTAATCCTCTTAGATACGGCCTGTCATTCACATTTGTCAAGATTTATCTGGATCTTTATTGTACAAATTATGTTGCTTCCAAACTTTCCTTATCATTCATAGATTTTACTTTGAAAAGTTGTATCTTCATGTTAAAAATGTTGGTGAGTACAAGACTGAGTATATGGCTGAGATTTAGTACATATCTTGAAGACATTTTTCCAGGTTCCCAGTATATGCTTAGATAAAGATTCCATATTGTTGATCACGAACAGTTTACATTATGAAGTTTTCTTAGAATACCCCATTATACTGTAAAAACCGTATTTCCATTAAGTAACTCAGAACACTCTAAAGTAGCTAACCAGAACACATTTTTCATGGGCTGGTAGATACTGATGTTCTTGCCCTATGAAAAGTCTTACAGTACAGCATGACTATTTTGTTTCTGAACAGTAGAATTTTGAAAATATGCTGTCTACTTATTTTATACTTTGAGGTGTGATACGCAGACATCTTAATAAAAATTTAAATATATTTTATTTTCTATTACAAGCTTTTGCTTTAAAGTTTGAGCCTGTGAATTTGGGATCTGCTACAGTCACAGGAGCAGTTGAGTCAAAAATATTGCCATTTTATTTCTCATGAATAATTTCCTCACAATTAACTAAATCCTGTACTTGGGAACACTTATGAGTATCGCAAGGGACAGGAACAAAAGCAGAGTGGTTGTATTTTCCGATGAAGACTGTATTATTGTAAGGAACACTTGAGTGAATATGTCTCCCTAAGTATTATAAGATACTTTCCCTTTTATATGACTTTTCTGCAGCATTTAGCATCATTGACCACTCATTCCTTCTTCCTTCTGCTTTCCTTGACATAATGTTGTCCTGATTTTCTCACCAGTTGCTATGAAATAAAGTGTTTAAAAAACAGACTGTGATTCTCATCACTGGCTGCCCATTGGAAATACCTGATAATTAAAAAAAAAATTATGCCCAGCTTCTCACCCACAAAGTTGTAACCTGATTGATCTAGGGTTTGGGGGAGGGTGAACCCTGGCATAAAATATTCCTTAGCCAGATATAACCGTTCTCTTAAATTAAAAGTTGGACCTTACACCATTGCCTACAAAAATATCAATTTCATAGGGATCAGTTTGGTATTTTTGACTTTTTGTACATTTACATTGGGATAAATTAGGCAAAAATGCTAATAAATTTATAGATTTATATATTTAATATTTATATAGAAGTTACTCTGTACAAGGCACTTCATACATATGAACTCATTTAACATTATGAGGTAGATACTATTTTTTTAACTTTTTATGTTTTTAAATGTTTTATTTATTTATTTGAGAATGAGAGAGAGAGAGACAGAGCATAAGTAGGATGAGGGGCAGAGGGAAAAGCAGTCTCCCTGCTGAGCAGGGAGCCCAGTGAGGGTCTCAATCCCAGGACCCTAAGATCATGACCTGAGCCAAAGGCAGATGCTTCATTGACTGAGCCACCCAGGCACCCATGAGGTAGATACTATGAGCATCCCCTTTTTGGAGATGAGGGAACTGAAGTACAGAGAGGTTAAGTGGCTTGCTCAAGATCACACAGCAGGTATTCATGAGGTGTCTGCTTACTGACTAGATTGTAAGCTCCAGAGGGGCAAGAATCACTGTTTTTTCACTGACATCTTTCAAGTACCTGAAACAGTGTCTGGCACCTCAGAAGGTTAGTAAATGTTTTGAAAGAAAAAAGCGAAGGAAGGAAGGAAGAAAGGAAATATTTTGCCTTTTAATAACGTGTATATGTGAGGTTCAGATTTAGAGGCATATCTGTAACTTAAGATTTTACTCTAATATCTTTAATGTATTACATGTATAAAAAGCTAGAAATCACTTTTGATGGTTAGGGAATGTTTTGCCATGATTAAATGAGAAATGGAAAGTGCTTGACTTACCATGGAAAAGTCTATAATTTAGTTGATGAAACATTTAAATCCATACTTTTATTTTCATTCTGAGTTTGTAATTATATGGCAACTAGTCCAAGTTTACTCCCATCTGTGTATCTTTACTGGGTAGCTGTAGGATTTTGCACTGTGTGTGTGTTTTTTTATACTTCTGTAGGGGACTCTTAAAGATAAAGAAACTTTAAAACTCTATCAAATGCTTTGCTGAATAATTTCAAGGAAAAGGGCCTTGCTTTTCAGTCACCTCACCCTGGTGACGATCCACACTTGTTACGTGGAAACTAAATGCTACAGAGCTGCTACCAAATGTCATATCCACAAACAATAAGAAAAAGAAAGTGACACCTATTTTTTTCTTAAGTGTGTGTTAGCATAAAATATGAAAATTTAAAATATAAAAATTTTAAATTATAAAGTTATCACACTATTAGTAGGTAGGGTAATATTTGTCAAATTTTATACTTATGACCATTGGCACAATAAATTACCTGTACTAGAAGAAGAACAACACCTATTTTTATATGATATATAAGAATATAGAAAATTTCATAAGAATAAAGCCCATTGAAATTACACAGGAATAAACTAACTCATCTCTTTACATTCTAAGAAGAAGTAAGGGGCATTTTGTGGTAATGTCTGCTAGCTTTCAGGGACAGGAACCTAATTGGAGCATTTTCTGTTTAGGGAAAGATAAAGCCTTTTTGTCTTCAGAGTTGTGAACTAGAGGCACAGTGGGCCTGATCACTGCTTGCCAGATTGCTCGTGAGTCATTTGGTTCTTTTATTAGCTCTTTCTTACATTGCCATCTTGTCTCCTTCTTCCTTGCTGCTTTTCCTGGATTTTGGGCAGCAAAATTGGGAAATCTGTTGCACTTGGTAAGTGGTGGAAATCAGGAGTGAGTGGCTGCCTAGTTCCTGTGTGGTAATGTTAGCTCCGCTGCACATCTGATATTTAAGTGTGTGTCTCTCAGCACTGCCAGATGGGCATGAATCTGGGCTCCCAGGACCCAAAGTCCTAAATTGATCAAGACACATTGTGAGAATAGTAGCTGCTTCTCATTGAGCTATTCACTGAGATTGTCGCGGCTGCTTCCTGATCTGTACTACCAAGAGACTTTTAGACTTTTAATTCTTGTTTAGGAGAGCTTTGGGGGAGGGTCTGACATAACTGCTTTGGGAGATAGAGGTTGGCATGTGGCAAAATATATAAAATGTTATCTAGTAGAATAAAAGCTAGTGTTAGTGAGGACAAAATCTGTTCTAGAATTAGATTTAAGTAGTAACTAAATCAGTCTTCATTTTCTGTACTGCAAGATATCTACTTTTATAGAAATGCAATTTACATATTATCATGGCTATTTATTAATTACTATCCCCACACTGCCTGCTAGGGCACATGAGATATAATTTAAATAGTTGTTTAAAGCCTCCTACAGATTCTAAAGAGTACACACTCATGAGCTTCTCAAGGGTCTGTTGTATGCTGCAGTACACAGGGACTATCAATCAGTTTACTGCCTCTTGTTCCTTCCAAGTTTTTGATTGCTTCTATAAACCCCAAAAGGACTCATTAGGCTTGCTTCCTTTCCATTTCGAAGTCCCACTGCTTAGAGCACTTTTGCAAATAATGATTTGAACTTGGGTGAAAGTTTCTGCAACATACTAAAGATCAAACCAATCACCTAATATCAAACATTGCAAATGATAGGACCTGGAAGTAAAATCTATTTTGAAAATACCCGTCATGAATTTGTTAAGAGATTATGTGGTAATTATATGCCAAAAAATACATCCAAGTGAAAGAATTCAAAAGTAATAGTGGAAGGTGGGTACATTGGCATTAGTATGTATGCACAGGTATGTGTATCAGGAATGGGAGAGAGGGACCAAAGGGGCAGAGACAGAATTATCAAAATAATGTTCTGGCGGTTTTGTTTTTGTTTTTGTTTTGTTTTGTCTTTTATTAGATAGAAAGAGGGAGGGGAAGAGCTACAGGGAGCCTGACGTGGGGCTTGATCTCATGACCCTGAGATCATGACCTGAGCCAAAGTCAAGAGTCAGATGCTTAATGGACGGAACCACTTAGGTGCCTCATGTTCTATCTGTTTATACTTCTGTTTGCAAACTAATTACCACTTCAAATACAACTCATGGACCTGACCTGTGACATTGCAACTAGAACAGACTTTTATATCCTATTTTGATGTCAGTTAAACAAATATTATATTTCATACGCACAAAACGGTCACCCAATATTTTAGGAGTTGTATACTTGGAGCTAAGGTAACGTATCTAGGCAGCAGATTTGTGAAGGCCAGGAGGTGGTTCTCAAAATGAATTTGAATGTCCTGGGAGAGGTATATTCTTCCAGGTTACAACTGGAAGAATACGCCTTACTGAATCATTCTTCTTTTCGAATTATACAGCTTCACCCACATATGTAACATATGTTATAGTCCTACCTCCATCTGGTGGCATTTGAGATTTTAGACTCTTTAGATGCTAACATATCTGATTTTTTTCCCAAGGGATTAATTACTCCTAAAAATTAAGTACAATGTGTACTTTTTCCTCAAAGGTACATAAATAATTCTCTGTATATGATTTAAGAATGTATGCATTAATACTGAACAATCTGACTTACATGGAATTTCTCCTGTGCTATAAAAGTAAATTTTAATCAATACTGGCCCTCTCTTTTGGCACTAGAGAATATTTCATGATGTTGACTAACTCAGCTGTATGGCTTTGTTTAGACCATGCATATGTGCACACATAAACAACATGATATAGTTGAGGGATGCATGCAATATGCACATCATCATTCAAGTGCAATTCTTGTAAGTGACCTCTTGAACTCGTAGGGAATGAGACTAATACTAACTCAAAATCTTGTACATATATGAATATAGTTCTAGCACATTTCTGCTTATTTTGTTCAATTTATTGTTGCTACTTTTTCATTTCCTTGATTTATGAAAGCAGTTACCTTAGTTACACGTTTCTGCTCCTAATTTAGTTCATTTTACAAGTTCATAAAAGTAAAAGAGAACATGACACTAGTAAATTAAAACAAAATATTAAAATTTCTGCAAGAAAGTCATAAATGGCTTCTTCCTTCCTGGCAGAGTCTTTTACTTCTATGTTGAAGGCTTTGAAGGCACAGGAAGAGGAAGAAGCTTTTGTATGTAATTTAATCATTTTCTTGTTAACCTTTTGCTGTCAGCCACAATGAGATTCATTCTTCATATCACAGTAGACTTCATCAGCAGGAGTATACTTTTATCTTTGCTGCCTGGTTTTATAGGACTGGAGGGAATTGACACCACTCAGGAATCATTAAGGAAATAATGGACAAATTATTTTCTCATATCTTCATTCTGACTTCTTTCTCACTGGTACCCTCATCCTCAGTAAGCATCAGTCAGAATTATTCATTAAGACTTGAGGGATAGAATAGTGTCCTGAGGCTGAAGGGGGGGGAAGTGAGGTAAAAAAAAAAATCTTGGAAGGAAGTAGGACTCAGACTCAGTATGTCAAAAAGAAGTATTGGGATTATTGTCTATGTAGATGTATTCAAGTTAAAGAGGTTGGAACAGTACTGAGCTGACTTATTCATCTTTCAGCTATAAAAACAGAGGTAGCTTGCAATCTTTATAAATCTATTTCCTACAAAAAGAGTTTCAGCAGTAGCCAGACATTTTCATTTTGTAAAACAAAAGTATTTTTTAAAACCATTCATGCACATGCAAATGACTTGTAGCTAGTAATTAGGCTTGAGCATCTGTCTCACTCTTGTTCAGAAAAAAAAAAAAAATAACAACTGAGTACTGTAAAAGAAGAATTGAATCAGACCAGTTAAGCTGTCAAGGGAGATTTTATTGGAGAATATTTCAGTAGGGCAGAGAGATTATTGCAATAGAGGAGAAAGATTGAACTCAACTCTGCTAAAACAAATGGTGGGAGGATTTTTATATTCTGGGCTAAGCAAATGGAAAAATACTGCAGGATGTTAGGGGTAGGCTAATCAATATGATTAGGCCATCTACATTTACTAACAGCTGCTTATTGAAGTTAGGATCCTACGCTGCCACAGAAACTGGGAGATAAAGGTGTGATTTTCTTTGATGATTACATTTCAAAGAGATGGTTTCCAGGATCTTGAGAAAGACATTTTGGCACAGAGAAAGAATTTAAAATTGCAGTTTTTCTAAGCTAAATACTCTAAGAAAAGGGCAGACAGGAGCCTGTAGTCAGAAAGAAAACTGCCTGAAGTTTAGTCAGGCTGAGAGGAAATGTCAAGGTCATGTTGATCAGTAGTTATTAAGTCTATTTAATGTAAGACTTTTCCTCCTTCAACTGGTAGAAGTTGGGCAGTGAGGCTAACGCTATCATCAAATGCCCTATGGGTCATGCCTCAGTCTTTATCTCTCAGACAGGGCTGATGCAGGTTTGCCTAAATCAGCACAGGTTTTTGGGAGGTTGCTTCATGAAAATCCAGATTCAGAGAAAAAACAAGGATATCAGTGTGTTTTAAGGGAGAGTCTGAATGTGTAGGCTACAGGGGAATATCCCTTTAGTAGTGAGATGATTTAGCATGTTTCTTGCTGGTGTGATAGCTTGGCATAAAGCCAGTTGTTCTCTGGGATGAACTCACACCTTCAGGCATAAGAGAAGCAGGATTCAATTTGTCAGACTTCTTTATTGTGTGTTAATGATTACCAGATGCCAAGCAGATTCCCGGACACACAGCCATCACAAAAATTATTTCAGATAATGTTGTAAGTGACAAGATATTATTATCCACATCTGTCTTAATACACATAGAAGTGACAAAGATTTATTGCTATAGGAATAGTGATGGTGAATATTATTCCCATTGGAAATATTCTTGGTTTTTAATTTTAATTCCCCATAATTAAGCAAGATAGTATAATATTGTGTATTTTACGTGGAAGAAGAATAGCATTGTAAATTCTTTCCATGGGCAATGAATAGAAAAATTACAAATTCTATTTGCAATTTTAATGAAGCTTTTCTGGGAACTCTCCCATCTTTTTCTGTTCCAAATTTAGCAGGTGGATGCACTGTATTTAACTTAAAATCATTGTAGGCTACTTTATAAAACATGAGCAAACTGGGCTATGAACTGAATTTGGAGTTTGACATATTTAAAATATGAAGAGGGAAAACAATGGCATCACTAATGGCTCAAAGTAACAGGGTTATAAATAAACTGCTCACTGTTCTCATATATTTTTAGTAAAGAGATTTGGGAATAGTGCAAGTAATCCCCAATGCCCAATTACGATCTCTTAACTAATTTAACAAACACATTGTAAATATGTAGTTAGAGATACTTTAAGTAAACATATATTGCATGTGATGAACTTTAATAGCTAAACAAATGGAAAAGCACTTCAGATGTAAATGTTTTAGCTTTCTCAAAGTTTTTAGTAATGTAGTTATAAAAAAACCCACAATTATGAGGCAAAGCGTCAAGAGAGGATTTTCTCTAGGTGATGATATTCTGCAGTATTTGCCTTTAAGAATATCTTAGGACATTAAAGAGTCCCATAATTAAAAAAAATACCAATTCCTTTTTCTGGTCCTTTTTTGTGTATGATCTTATTGTATATATTCTCATAGAAATGGATAAGAACAGATACACATAGATATATAAGTGGATATGATGCTATCCCAATCTGCTTAAACAGATATATATTGCTCACAGTTGATTGGAGGCTGACCCACATGAAGATATAAGATTTATAGGTAGTATGCTCTTGCTCTTTGGCAGCACTTTTTTTGCAGGGACTGCCAGTGAAATGAAGCCTGTGGCTTTCTGGGGAGTCAGTTCCTCAATTCCTCCTGCACAGGTTTGGTCCTGGTGGAGCTCTTCTGAAGTGTGCACACTGTACTTCAGTTAAAGAAGTCTGCAGGACACATAGAGCAGATGAACAAGAAGTGCTTTGGGACTTTTCTTGACAAGACTCTGGCAGGTGGGAAGCCCAGATGCAAAGCAGGCATTTGGAAATGCTATATGGGAGCAAATATTTAAAATACCAGGGGATTGGAAAGTAGTGTTGATTTCTTATTATGTTTTCGATTTTCTTGTAATCGCTGGAAGTGTTTGTGACTCCAAATAATACAAAGAATCCAAGATTTTCAAATCTTAGTGGTTGCAAACTCCAAACTTGGTGCTTTCAAACAGCTGTCAAGAGGAAAAGCAGTGGCTATTAACAAACTGGTACCATCTTTACTAAACTGAAATTTAGTAAATTTCATTCATAGCATTCATTCAGGCTCAGGTTGTTCTTGGAAGCTTTAAAGAGTCCCAGGGAGTGTCTTTCATCTTTGTTAGTGAAGATGATTTTCCCTTGGCTTTTGCTTAACTTCAGCTGACTTCCCTTGTAAATGTACCACAGGCAGGGATTTAAAATAGCCAGATGATCACTGCAAAATGTTGTTCTGACTTGTACTTCCCCTTTCTCTCACTCTTTTCATATACCACAATCCCCAGTACTATGGAATTGGGACGGACAGGTGAATTATTTTTATGGATGTTCTGGCTACTTTACCAACTGCAGTATTTGCCTTTAAGGGAATTAGATGTTTTCATGTGTTTACTTGAGACCTTCACTTCTCTAAGATATTCCCAAAGGAACCTATCTGATACCATTTTAATTATAAGTAGTTATAATAACACAATGAATGGCCAGGAACAACTCAGTTTATGAATATTAATATCTACTACTTCTTTTCTACTGTACTTGATGTCTAAAACTCTCTGTATAGCTTCCATTTACCTCAGACTAAACACAGTCTGAGGAGATATCTATAGAGTTTGTGAAAGAGGCTAATATGGTGAATGTAAAGAGTCAGAATGTTTCCATTTGATCTTGTTTTGTTCCAGGGTGCTCTGGAATACCAGGAAAGTTAAGAAGCTTGGATAAGCTGAAGAGTAATAAAATGATTGGCCTATAGAAGCTGATTAGATTGGACGTGGTCATTTAAGGATATTTAGGGTACTGTTATATTCAAAGATAGGAAAAAAGAGTAATCTTAACTCTAAAGAAAATGTCCTTAACAAAGGAGAGAAGAAAGTAGACCTTTAGATCATCTTGTCTTTAATGATCATAATCAAAGATGCTGCAAGTATAGTTCTGATAGGCTTTCTTATTTTGAAACATTTTGGGTAGGAGATTTATTTATAATACTAAAAAGAATTGAATTAGCATTTAATTCTGTTGGGCAGGAATGATATTCTTCATGTTACTTAGTTCATCATTTAAGATATACCACTAACTATGCTGAAAATTATACAAATATTAATACATAAAACTCCTTTTAATGTATAATAATAAACTTTATCCTCATTTTACATATGGGGGAACAGCAAATTTAATCAACTTTGTCAATGAAAATTGCTATGTAGTTAGTAAGAGAACCAAGAACCAGCTGAATCTTTATGCTATTGATTTTGCTACTTTGTCAATAGATTTATTTATCCACAACTTACTATGTTTCATTCCTCTCCAAAGAAACTGTTGTATATATGCATGTTAAATATGAAGGAGATCGGAATAAGTTAGCCAAAGTCATATTCTCTAAATTAATAATTGAAAGCAGCTTTACTGTTTTAGTGGAGGAATATGCCATCCATGGAATTAACCAATTAAGTGGGCTCTTGTGAGAAAAGGCTCCCATGGAGGTTCCATTATAAGCCTCTACTGAAGCCTTGTTCACACTGAAGGGAAAATTTTCTTTTCCTGTCTCCTCCCTTGAATTGCAAACTCTCTGAAGGCAGAGACTGGATTTATTCATGACCAAAGTGCCAGTGGTTACACAGGCTCTGACACATGGATAGAAGGAGAGAAGGAAGGAAGGGAGGGAGGGAGGAAGGAAGGAGAGGGAGGAAGGAAGGAGAGGGAGGAAGGAAGGAGAGGGAGGAAGGAAGGAAGAAAGAAAGGAAGACCTGGCTTTCAAGCTTTGATTTCCTAATACTTGACTATGGACATTACATAAATTCTTTATAATTCTCCCTCAGCATTGATTTCCTCATGTCTAAATGGAGATTATATGTAATTGTTTTGAATTATCTGAAGAATGCAATGGGCTACAAAAAATGAAGAGATTATTATTATGAATCTAATAATGAGTATAATAATCACCTAAGAATCAAGTTGGATATAATAAATCTGGAAAATTAATGAATATATAAAACTCGCCAAGAATGTTAGCTCTGCTAATTTAACATCAAAACTGATTAATGTTCATTAAGGCTCCTAGCTAGGAAAATTATATAAGAATTTATTTTCTGGCATTTGAATCATATTGGATTTGTCTAATACCGGTGACTTTAAAAGAGTACTTTGCTTAAATCATCTTTAAGTGAGTTCAAAAACAAATGATAAATGATCCTTGGAATAGAAAACAATTCAAAGTGCTAACTTGTATAGTGATGGACTTTTAAAATGTGTTGTTGTGTGAGGAAGAGGTAAGGATGGATGATAGGATAAATAACATTTACAGACTGTTAAATGTGGGCAGAGAGAGTGCCTTACAAAACCATGTCTGCCATTCACAGATCTTCTAAGGAGCAATATTAATTTCTTGTATAACCTCACTGGTGAAATGTCACACCTTCAGTGGCCATGATCACACAATAATAGAATCAGAAACTAGAGATGGGCATGACCTTAGAAGCAACAGTGGTCTCTTTGTACCAGTTGCTTTGTACCAATTGGTACTTTGTCCTAATTGTTCCTTATAGGTAGAATTTTTCCCTATAGATATTTATGATCCTACTAGCTCTTCCTGACCACTCAGGACTCAGCTTAGACACTATGTCCTCAGAGAAATTGATGAACCACTCAGTTTAATATTATCCCCTGGGGAGGCTTTCACATTCCATTACTCCACTTCATTGCTTCACATCATTTATTGCTATTTGATATGTGCTAGTTTATTTGTTCATTGCTTATTCCCATTGCCTCCCTTACCCCTAGAATGTAAACACATTGAAGTAGGCACTTTGACCATCTGGGTCCTGCCATAGCCCAGGTATCTGAGACACACTAGGACACATGTAGTCGGAAATCAATACAATTATTGAAAATTGGATGAATAATGGGGCGCCTGGGTGGCTCAGTTGGTTAAGTGACTGCCTTCAGCTCAGGTCATGATCCCAGAGACCTGGGATCAAGGCCCACATCAGGGTCCCTGCTCGGTGGGAAGCCTGCTTCTCCCTCTTTCTCTATCCCTGCTTGTGTTCCCTCTCTGGCTATGTTTCTCTCTGTCAAATAAATAAAATCTTAAAAAAAAATGGATGAATAAACCTCTCATTTTATAAGTAGAGACTTTGCCTAGGGTCACACAGATAGAGCCAGGATACCAGTAGAGCCAGGATACAGTCAGTTCTAACACATAGCTTAATGTTCTGTTTACTGTACTCCCTTAATTATGCTTAGAGCTAGATGCACTTAATCTATACAATGGGGCGCAGTACACGAAGCCATTGAAAAGTTCTCTCTATTCTTTTCCAAGCAGTATGCTTTCTCTAGTAGTATTTTTCTTTAGAGCAGTAGCACTATTCAATTCTGACCAAGCTTTTAATTCTAATTTTATTAGTGTCCTGATAGACCTTACTATGTAGAAATAACAGAGACGATATATAACCCAACTCTACACTCAGAACCTTCTGTGCCCTTGTGCATGAGAGAAAACAGAAATATTTAGTTATACATTAATTTATATATTTATGAATCAATTAAATATTCATCAAAAACTTGTAGGCATTGTTTGCGATACATTGTTTCAGCATACAAAGAGGAAAGTGAGACCTGCATCATTGGAGTTTCAGGGACACTGTTACCTGTCATGTGGGAAGTGCTATGTGGGAAGTAATATAAGAGTTTTTTTTTTTTTTTTTTTTCTCAAAGTGAAAAGATCAGAAGGGAAGTAGCAATAAAAGGTGACTGGAAGACCAGTCTTCAAAAAGAGTAATATATGAGCATATATTTAAGGGTGGGTCATTATATCCTGAAAAGTGAATGAAATAAGGACTCTTGCTCATTGTTGGCCACCCTGAAAGACAGTTTGACAGTTTCCTATAAAACCAAATTTCTTTCATATTCCTACCAAATGATCCAGCAATGAAGCTCTTTGGTGTCCACACAAAAACCTGTATATGAATGTTTATAACAGCTTTATTGATAATGGTCAAAACTTGGAAGCAACCAAGATGTCCTTTAATAGGTGAGTGGATAAACAGACTGGGGTACATCCATACAAAGGAGTATTATACAGCTATTAGAAGAAATGAGCCACCAAGCCATGGAAAAGCACAGAAAGCTTAAATGCATAATTCAAAGTTAAGGAAGCCAGTTAGAAAAGCCAAATTATACCGTACAACTTCAGCTTGATTATATTCTAGAAAGACAAAACTCTGGAAACAGTGAAAAGAGCAGTGGTTGCCTGCAGTTTGTGGGGGGGGGGATACATAAGAGGAGCAGAAGGCATTTTTAGGGCTGTGAGATAATTCTATGTAATTGTGTGTATTTGTCATTATACGTCATCAAAACCTGTAGAACTCTACAACATAAAGAGTGATTCCTTAAAGTAAACTGTGGACTTCAGTTAATAATCCTTTATCAGTATTGGCTCATGAATTATAACAAATGTACTATGCTGATACAAAGGTTAGTAATGGGAGAACTCATGAGAGGGTGAGGGATATATGGAAACTTTTTGTACTTTATTTTTCTACAAACCTAAAAGTGTTTTAAAAAAGTATTATTAAAGTGAATAAGACCAACTGAACATTTCTCACAAGGACAAGTGAAATAAATATAATTTCTCAAAAGAATGATTTATTGATAAATCTAAGAGATAATTACTAAGTGTGTACTTGTCGCTCCCCTCTGTGCTAGGCGTTGAGTTCCAGAAATAAAGCTTGATCTGTCCTGTCAAAGAGTTTATAGTCTCAGATGGAAGTAGCTATACAAACAAGGCCAATAAGTATGGTAATTGTTTTAGTAAAAGTGCATAATAGTACAATGGACAGTAAAATGTGAAGTTCTACCTGTTTAAAAAGGGGCAGGTTCAGGAAAGTCTTTCCAGAGAAGTCATACCTGGAGCCAAATCGTTATTCATCAGTTAAAAAAAAAAAAAAAGGTGAATGTGAGTTGGCTAATAGATGATTCTAATGAAAGAGATGGTTGAAGTCATCTGCCATGGATTGCATGCTTGTTATTGAATAAAATAAAGATAATTTCAAGACATGTATATTACAGAATAGAAAGAAATGGTCAGAGCCCTAAGTAGCCATGATGAAGTTAAAGAATACAAATGGGGGAGTCAGTGCATGAGAGATGTAGAAAGATGGTGATTGGGGATTCATAGATGGAATTTTGGAAGTTTGAGTTGATCCATTAAAGAGAAATAGCTCTTGAAATATTTATATGTAATTTGACTGCAGTTTTGGATTGAATTATTTATGTTTTGCCTTAGCAGCCTAGGATATCTAGAAAATTTATAGCTGTAATCACCAGAAATGCTCACTTATAGTTTGTATGTGGTACCTTACCTGTCCATCCACTCATAAGGACAGAGAGAGGTCACAGAAGAGGTATCCTCACAGGGAGTGTGAGTAAATTTTGTTGGCGTTTAAGAGGGCACAGATATTTGAAGCTAAGTTACTTGGTGGGTCATAGACAAGAAAGCTAATGAGCCAGGGACCCAAGTACTGAGTGAATAAGGAAGCATAATCATGAAGTCAGAAGAAGGCAGCAAAATTAAAGAGAAGAGAAAAGCACATAGTCAACTGTCATCACCTTATATTTATGATTATCATTATAATTAACATAATTTTTTGGTGTTTGCACAAATATCAGAACTTATAGTTTGAAACATTTAGTTGGAATTTAGGGGATGTCAGTATAGCCCAGGATATTGGAGAATGAGTAACCACTACCCAGAGGACTAAGCACGAGGGAAGAGATGATCTTCTTGAAAAAGGGTTGAATTTTATTTTAGTTTAGTTTAATTTATTCATCCATTCATTTATTTATTTATAGATGGGCAGAGGGAGAGAGAAAATCTTAAACAGGCTCCCTCCACCCCCGGTGGGGAGCCCAGCAAGGGGCTGGAGCTCACAAACCTGAGATCATGATCTGAGATGAAATCAAGAGTGGGATGCTTAACTGACTGAGCCATCCAGGCTTCCTGAAAAGGGTTGAGTTTTAATTAAAGCAAAGCAATGGAGGAACATAGATGCCTTTTTTTAATAGTAAATTTTATTCTAGATTGTGTGTTAATAGTTTAAACATGGAGGAGGTAGCCCTAAAAACACATTAGACTGTGAGAAGATGGTGGGTTTCAGGGTCTAGTATTTTGACTAGTCACTCTAAAACATGGAGGTGAGAGGCACAGGGAATTGGTAATGTTGGATTTCTGGAATTTTTTTTGCAAGAAATCTCTTTTTCAGGTAACTTGATTCTAATTCTTGATCAAGAGTCTTAAAGTCCTGTGACAAAGAAACTCAGAGGTTCATGAGATGAGTTAAAGGTGTCACACTTGATGATAGTTCTCTCCAGAGAGAAAAGCATTTTCCTTTTTGTAGTTGGAGGCTGAGGTTTTTGTTTTTTTTTAATGTCAATTAAGCAATCTAAGATACTTAGAAATCTGCTGGTTCTGTTAAGGGTAATTGTCAGAAATTTCTATTTGCAGATTAAACCCTTTTGATTCAGCTGACTGAGAGGGGTCCACAGTGACACTGGTAAACTCCTCAGGGCCTAGATACTGAATAAAGCTTTGTCAGTTTAAGTACTAAAAGATGGGCAGAAGAAAAGCAGGAGCAGGGGAGAACAGCCAGATATTAGCACAAATAGGTTATAAAGAGAGAAAAAAACAGTGAAAATTGAGTCAGATAAAAGAGTTAAGATTAACTTCAGAGGGGCATGCAGTGAGAGAATCTTTTGGGATTTTTAGACAGAAGGCTAGTGAGCTATTTTTGGAAAGAAACACATTTTAGGTTTAAATTAAACAGAAGCTTCGTTTTGAAATGTCTAATGAAACAGTTATTATTTTCACATTGTCGTGACAATAGAAATTTATTTATAGAGATTGCACTGGACTAAAAAAGTGTAATTACATAAAGACACACAAAATGTATTTCTCACACTTAATCACTTCTGGGGGTGTCTGAAATTTTCTTTTGAAAGTAGTGTGTTTCCAGAAGTAAATTTTCTTCATGGCAAAGGGTAGTATTCTATTAAAAGAGTGTACATTTGAAAGAAATGGTTAATTCTAGGCTTCTCATATCCTAGGAAGAAGGTGGAGGGATGGAGTAGCTGGGTGATGGGTATTAAGTAGGGCACATGTGATGATGAATACTGGATGTTATATGCAACTAATGAATCATTGAACAATACATCAAAAACTAATCATGTGCTGTATGTTGGCTAACTGAACATAAAAAAAAAAAAAGAAATGGCTAGTTCTAGAAAAAGCAAATGATGAAAACTTAACTAGTCTACTCTTAAGAAAAATCAGATTAAGAATGGCATCTATAACATGGGAACATCCTTATCACTTAATGGAAGTCTACACAGTGTGGGGTTGTTTCCTAGCTGCTTTCCAAGGCTACAGATAAAAACCAGAAGTCTCAAGCATCATGATTGTGTGCTTGTGTCCAACAATGTGTCCATCGGCATTGTTTTCTGTCAGTACTTACCAAAAAGCCCAGAAATCTGGATTTCTAATGGTAATATAATAATCACTTCCCTAACCTGCTCACTTTACTGCTTGGACTAGTAATTACAAGTTTGGAGCTTTAGTTTCTTCGAATACAGCCCATTCCAAAGGGTTGTTATAAGGAGTAAATGAAGTAATGCTTAGTAGAGTACTTGGAATGTAGAGGAAGTCTTCAACAAATAAGTTACTTTTCAAAGACTGGGCTCAGTACATGAAAATGATGAATCACAAATTTTCCTAGAGTTCTCATCTGTTAAAGTGGAGCTATTAATAGTATCTCCTTCTTATGTTGTTAAAATATTATCTGTTAAGATATGTTAGCATGCTATCTGCTAAGCATTTAGAACAATCCTGGCCCAAGGAAGGCAATGAATGGATTATTCTTCTTCTTCTTCTTCTTCTTCTTCTTCTTCTTCTTCTTCTTCTTCTTCTTCTTCTTCTTCTTCTTCTTCTTCTTCATTTGATAGAGAAAAACACAGCTAGAGAGGGACACAAGCAGGGGAGTGAGAGAGGGAGAAGTAGGCTTCCTGTCCAGCAGGGAGCCCAATGTAGGGCCTAATCCCTGGACTGTGGGATCCTGACCTGAGCCAAAGGGAGGCACTTAATGACTGAGCCACCCAGATGCCTCTGGAAGCTACTTCTTATCATATAACTTGTCATCTCTGATTGCTTCTTCTTGCTACCATATAGGGTTGGTGGTGTCTACACCAGAGATCAGAAAATGGCTACCCAGATGCTGGATCTAGACCTTGCTGGGTTTTGCTTTCCTCACATACCATATAAGCAATAAATTTGAATGCATACAGATGCAGCATGTGTATTCTCATTTGTTACAGTTCTATACCATTTTTTGTCTCATACCTGGCATGATGGACATGCTTTGGCCACCTGCTTGATGCCTAAACTATTTATTCTAAAATACTTTGTGTATAGTGTTTTCCTTTGCTCTTCCATTTAAAATTCACTACTTTCCTTCAAGCTCTATTTAATACATGAAGGATGAAATTAGTTTATGCATTTACAGAAACCCTGATAATAGCACTTCATTGGCTTGCAATAGGAAAATGAATGTTGGGTCAATAGGTCATCTCAAAAGTTGCTCCAAAGAGAATTCAATTAATTACCTTGGTTTTTCTTCAGTGTAACTTGGATAAAAATGAATAGTATAGATTTTCATTTCCTCATTTTTCTTTGCTTTGTAAGATATTTCATTCTCGAGTTCTGTGTTGTTAGTTGACAAAAGGTCTTTTAAATTTGATTTTTATGGAGTAGCTAACATACGCCTAACATAAAAGCTCATGATATTATTAATATATTAAATGAATGCAAAATAATGGAAGCATCCCCAGGTCAAAAGAAAATCTTCATGGAGATATATTATTATTTTTTCTTTCATAGACAGTGATAGTTACTGCCCCAGTGTTTATGTTAATTGAATCAGGAGAACTATGATAACCAAGATCACCACTCGGTGGTAGAACTAATTTTTTTGGTATATGAGAATGCTCATGAGGTCTGTCACTGAAACAAAGCATTCCTCAGAATACACCAAACACATAAATGCAGTGGGTAATTTTTGGTGTACAGAAACTTTTATCAAATAAAAGATTCTGGTTGAGATACTTCACTTTAGTCTTTCTATCTTTCTATTAATTATGTTTATGTTTTTGGTGAAGGTGGCTACTATAAATATTTTTATGGAACAGTAGGTAGGTGTGTCTGCTAGGGAGATCCAAGAAATAGAAAAAGTAGTATAGGCCTACATGTTTGTAGGACCTTAACAGCATAATTTCCTGCTTCTTGTTAATGGTTGCTCACTTTAAAAAAATTTGCTCTATATTGTTTTAGTTCATTTTATATATTAATACTAAGCTTTTCCAATGCTATTGGATTTTGTCCAATACCACCTAGGTGTCTATCCTTTCAGAATTCTCCAATGAAAGGATTCTGTTGGTCAGACTGTTTGGAATAATGTTGTATAAGAGATCTAGGAGAATCATAGAACACATGAGTATATTGAAGGCCCTGATGATTTCTGTGTTTAAAAACTGGTTTTGTTTTCTTTCACTTAATTTCTCACAATGGTTTTTGTATTACAAAACTCTTTGTTGTTGAATGTCTTCTAACTTTCCAAGGAGAACTAAATTACTTGGATGCTGCTGGAGGATTTATATTATTTTAGTGTATTATTTCTTTTTCTTATAACTTTGGCTTATTAATCTTTGTCTCAAATTTCTTCTTATGTGTCCTTTCAGCCTTTGCACACATTGATAACTTAGTTAATAATTTTGTTGCTTGCTTGCTTTTAGTTTGCTTTTTCTTAGTACACATTCTTGAGAGAGGGATTTCAGCTTCCAGTTATGATGGAGTAGTTTGTGGTAGACCAGTGAATGTTCTCACTGAGAAAAACTTGGAAAGCCAGATGAGAAATAAAGGTTTAAATACAATGGCCAATCTTTGGAGCAACTAGGTCTTGAGGGAACCAGATTCAGCACAAGAGGTGAGAAGATATTCTGCATCTTTTTCTTCTCTCCATTAGAGCATTTTTGATTCTCAGAATGGAGTAATAGTTGATACTACCCAGAGACACAGAAACTGATAGAACTTTTGATAATCTCACAGGTCTTGAGAGACAAAATTTTGAGATTTGAGGGGCCAGAATTCCTTATTCAAAGAGAGAGGTAAAAGCTCAGTTCAGTCTTCTTCTAACAGAATAAAAGGCAGAGGAAAGATCTCACAGTCTCATAATAGTCATTAACATTCAGAGGAGGGCCCTGTGGACACTGGTCCCACTCTCCTCTGTTACAACCCTATGAAGGCATACACCCGGGGATATGTGATAGAGAAGAGGGGACAGACCATACCAGAACTGCAACCCAGCCTCAGGTCAGTTCAGTCCCTGGTTGGAAGCAGATGATAACCTTCACTGTATCCGGTTATTGAAGGAAAAGGTGAACCCCCACAGGATGAAGATAACATCATCAGAGCCTCAACATTTTTCATATTCAGTATTCAGCAGGCTACTTAAAATCCAAGAAGGGAGGGGTGCCTGGGTGGCTCAGTTGGTTAAACGACTGCCTTAGGCTCAGGTCATGATCCTGGAGACCCGGGATCAAGTCCCACATCGGGCTCCCTGCTCGGCAGGAAGCCTGCTTCTCCCTCTCTCACTCCCCCTGCTTCTGTTCCCTCTCTGGCTGTATTTCTCTCTGTCAAATAAATAAAATCTTGAAAAAAAAAAAAATCCAAGGAGGGAAAAAACACACAGTCAATGGAAACACAGATGACCCAGATACTGAAATAAGCACACGAGGGCTTTAAAATAGCAATAATTAATATATTTAAGAAAATAAGAAAAATATTTGAAGCAATGATGAGAATAGATGGAGAATTGATGAAAGAATTAAAATCTTTAAAAATTTTTTCTAAAAAAAGCAAATTTAATTATCTGAGCTCATGTTCTTTTGCTATGTCACAAGTGTTAGCAAACCACTAGATTGGTAGATTGATAATTGAAGTCCTAAGCTCATATACTCTAATTTCCCTGGACTGGGAAAGGGAATTCATATCATGTAATAATCTGTCTGTATAAGTCTTATGTGTCAGCAAAGTATTTGGGATGTGGATAGTAAGGAACACCAGTAAGTCTAATTCACATTTCGTGAAGCATGTAAATGAGTCACACATAGGCAAAATGATGAACAGACAGGATATTCATTGGGGCACCATTTAAATATTCACTAATAAAGACTATTTATAAAATGCATGTAATAGCCATTAAAAGTAAAACAAGTACAGAAATAAAAAATATCAGTAAAAAATCTTTAGATAATTATTTTTTTAAAAAAACAGGTCTTACATTAGGGTTGGGATTGTTCACAGTAGTGGTCAAATTTATAACAGAAATAGAGAAGGACTAAAGACCAAGGTTTTTTGGTGATGGTTTGGGGGCTTTATATATGGTTTCTCCCCATGGCCAATGAAAATAATAATGTGGACACCCTCAATAGATTTTGAGATAAAATACCCAAATGCAGGTCTGACTCATTGGTTAGATTAATTACAGCATATGTGTCATGGGTTGAAATTATGATGCAAATTTTGGATACTTCCTTGTACATTTTTCTTTCAGGATTTTCTGGTTTTCTGAGAAGTTTCATGCAACTCTTGCAAATTTTCATTCTTGATTTCAGCTAGTTATTATATACCCTACTTCTATTTGCCCTTTATTCTAATTTCTTTGATATTCTTTTAATGTCTAATGAGAACAACTGCTAAATGTTGATATTGTTAATGGGAAAATGAAACAGATATAATTAGAGGTTTTCATTAAATTAACATTTTGGACTTCTAATGGCATCCTCATTAACTGGCACTTAATTCTAAGATAAACTCTCACACAGACTCCTTTTATAGTTTTATTAAATCCAAATTTATTTTTCACATATACACTTGTTCATCTCACATATGTGACATTCCCATTAGGCTCTGTGCTATCTTGTTATATTTTCAAGTTATACTAAAATTTTTCTTTTACAAAACATCAGAAAGATCAGAAGTTTCAAGGAGATTTGAAATCAAGTTAGTCTATGTTATAAGTAATGTGTCTCAAAGTGGCAATAATATTTCCTGATGACTCATAATACTGTAACAAACTTGATAGATTGTAACTCTGGAGTTATTTTTGAGCTCTTAGGTTTTATTGACATTTTTCAGGACATAGTATTTTCTCTTTATGTTCCTTTGCTTTTAAATATATCCACACGTATCTTTTTATTTATCTATGTTTCTGTATATTATCTATATCTGTATATTTATATATATATGAAAGTTTTTTAAAGTTTAATTTTTAAAATATTTTATTTATTTGACAGAGAGAAACACAGTCAGAGAGGGAACACAAGCAGTGGGAGGGAGAGAGGGAGAAGCAGGCTTCCCGCCGAGCAGGCAGCCCGATATGGGGCTCGATCCCAGGTCCCTAGGACCACGACCTGAGCCGAAAGCAGAGGCCCAACCACTATAAAAACGGATGTTTCAGCTAGTATCACTTTCCATTTTCTGTTTTTTTTTTTTTTGTTTTTTTTTTGGTTTTTTTTGTTTTTTTTGGCATAACAGTCCTTGTTAGATTTGTTTGGACCAACTAATATTTTTCAGGTTTTTCTTATATTGTTTTATTTTATTTTTTAAAGATTTATTCATTTGTTTATCAGGGCATCTAGGTAGCTTAGTCAGTTAAGCATCTGCCTTGGCTCAGGTCATGATCCCATGGTCCTGGGATCAAGCCCTGTGTTGGGCTCCCTGCTCATCAGGGAACCTGCTTTTCCCTCTCCTCCTCACTCTTGCTCTCTGTTGCTGTCTCTGATAATAAATAAAAAAAATTTTTTAAAAATTAAAAAAATAAATAAAATATTTTTTAAAAAAATAAAGATTTATTTATTTATTTGAGAAAGAGAGAAAGAGAGAGGGAGTGAGCATGTGCACTTATGAACCAGGAAAGGCGCAGAGAGAGAGGGAGAGAGAATCTCCAGCAGACTCTCTGCTGAGCAGGGAGCCTGATGCAGGGCTGGATCTCATAACCCTGAGATCATGACCTGAGGCAAAATCAAGAGTCAGATGCTTAACCAACTGAGCCACTGAGGCACCCCATTTTTCAGGTTTTAAATCTCTGGCTATATGATTTTTCCCTTTATTCTAATTGGTGCATAATTCCAAGTTTTTAATATTATATCATGGGCTTGACATCATTCATAAAATTCATGGCCTTTTTATGGACAAATAACTTATCATCATGTATCTGTTTCTCTCTATAACTTATGGTCTTCTTATCAGCGGGATTATTGTCTTTCTTTGATGCCTTCAAACATCACTTTGCCTTTGCTCAGGCCACTAATTCTATTTGGAACTTAATACTTATTCATAGGCATACAATCATACCGGCACATGGTTTGAATATCAACAGATGTTCTTTTAGATCATGTAATTCAATGGTGGAACAAAACCCCCCAAATTTCTGCATTTGTAAAGCTTATAAATGAGTGAGAGGCACAGAAAATAAATAAAGACATCTGAAAAGACTGTTAATATATGAGTGATCATAGCTACAGGGCAAGGAAGGGAATTGAGGTTGTCAGGGAAGCCCTCACTGAGAAGTTGATATTTTAAAAATCCCTGTAGGAGGTTCAGAAGTGGGTCACATGAACATCTGCAGGAGGAGAATTAAGTTCAGAATCCCCAAAGAGTGTGAGGAACAGCAATATATTCTGCTAAGGGTGATGGGTAGATGCAAGCACATGAAAGTTGTCAGGGGGCCTATTTGGTGCATACAGCATTCTGATGCAGAATTTCCTAGCAGTCTTCTGAAATCTAGCTACAACCCATCTTCTCAGCTTAACTTTCTGATAATTCCCAACATGATCTCTCTGCTTTATGTTGGCCAGACTCAATTCCACTCCTTTTCTGAGGCCATTGGTACTGTACAAAAATGCCATGACAACTCTTCACCTGGACACAGAAATTCTGGGTCCCATAATCTTTGTTTCAAAACTTGGTTTCTATTTTCTTGGTTGTATGTGGAGTCTCTTTCTCTGCCTAACCTTAATGAATACATCAGTGATATAGATAGGTTGCTTAACTTTTGTTGTTTATTCCCTATATCACTATCTCTTTCTTTGTTTAATGACCAGTACTGCATTGATACTCACAGACAGGATGAAACTTCAGATTCATTGACTATTTCTGTAATGCATCTGGATAGAGTTTTGGGTCCATAGATGTGGTCTGCAAAAGTGTCACAGAATCTGTCAAGAAACTGTCATTATGCATTTCAAACATAGAAATGGGAGTTTCTTTTTCTTTCTTTCTTTCCTTCTTTCTTTCTTTCTCTTCCTCTCTCTTTCTTTCTTTCTTTCAAGATTTTATTTATTTATTTGACAGAGAGAGAGATCACAAGTAAGCAGAGAAGCAGGCAGAGAGAGAGGAGGAAACAGGCTTCCTGCTGAGCAGAGAGACCGATGCAGGCTTTGATCCCAGGACCCTGAGATCATGACCTGAGCCAAAGGAAAGGCTTTAACCTACTGAGGCACCCAGGTGCCCGAAATGGGATTTTTTAATTGGTTTCCCCTAAGCTGACCTGCAATCAGATTAAAGCAGTAGAAGAATCAGAGACATAGGCAGAGTTGTGGTCCAAGCTTTGGTCTAGTAGTTCTGGTTCCTAAGTCTGTCTTCAAGGGCTTTTCTTATGGGGCAAACAGTCCTAATGCACACCTGTTGCTTAGACCCAGTGACCCACCAGATAATGACCGTTAGCTATATACAGTGGAGTTTGTCAAGAGAGGACTATTGCCTGTATCTTACTCTCTTGCTTATCCTTGGTTCTTTTCAATCTTTGTTGATATCCTCCACACAGTCTTTTTCTGAGCAAATGCTATCCATTTCATTTTACCTTTTTTTTTTTTTTTACACCATGTTGGTCCTTTTCTCACATGTTTCTTAGACTATGTTACATTCATCTGAAGCCTACGTATTTTTTTCATCTATCATCAGAAAAATCTTTCTTTATAATATCGGCTCCTTATGATATGGCATGTCTCTGAGTTTCTGCAACAATCGTTGTATGTAATGTTCATAGCAAGTATAAATTGCATTTTATTGTGAATTTTGTATTTAAGTGGATGGACTTTATAATTAGATTATTAGCTTCTATTCTGTACAAACAAGGATTATACTTCTTTGTATTTTCTAGTGGTAAATGGATATTCACAGACTTTACTCTGATGTGAAAATGATATACAATGACTGGGCATAGTATCTTTAGTCAAATGACCACTTTTACATTTCTTATATCTTAAAAGCTAGCTCATTAATTGGATGGATTTTGTCACACTATGGAATTGAATTATACTTTATCAAATGAAATGTATCACTTAGGTTTTATTACATCACATATTGTTGATCATCCTGTCATTAAATACATTTCAAAGGACTTGATATTCCCTCTGGTTTTGTAAAAAAGCTTCAAAATGATCAGTGGATAACAGTGACTAAAATACTTCATGCACTAGTTTTCTTATGGTTTTTACTCATGCATGTCTTCTTTCCCACTTAAACTCATTAAACTCATTGAATTGTATTAGTGTTAACAGGGATATCAATGCAGAAGAACTGGCCAAAGTGCTACTTATCTGAATACTATGTCAGATGCCCTAACAATCACAGCTGCCTTTCTAGTGCAGTGTTTGAAGATAATAATGATTCAGACTTCTTTCACACCTATGGCATTTTCTAAGATTGCCAAATGTTATAGAAAATATGTAGAGTGGTCAACTAATTGAATCACTCCTTCCTGTGATGAAATGCCACACTTCAGATAACACTGACCCAGTGGTGGTCTTTTTTTTTCTGCTAGTCTTTTATGTTTCAGCAAATGGAGCTCTTTAGGAGACTATGAAATCTTCTAAGGGAGTCTTTGAATATAATCTATATGCATTGCTTTCTGTTATCATTTAGATATATCATTCTTGTGTATCACATTTTTGGACTGGTTGAAGTTTAAAGGTCTTCTCCATATTCTACTTTCTCCAATTCAATGAAATAATAAAGTTTTAATAGTGTAACAACAACAACAACAACAAAAAAACCCAGAAGGAACAATCCAGAACAAATATTGCTATCTGCTTTCCAAGAGACCTTGCAGGGTAGTGTTTAGGTTAAGTAATGTGCTGAAACCATATAGACAGAAGGAACCAGAGCTAGGACCTAAGAACTTCATACCTCTACACCTGTACCTCATACTTTATAAGCTATACCTCTTTGCTTATATCACACTTCTAGTTATAGCTTTTGTTAAGAAGCATATTTGCCACTGAAAAAAATATTTGGTGATATATAATTTGGAAGTGTAAAATATTTCTTCTCTTGAAACATTTCTATTTCAACATTTGTTTACATCAAGAATTTTCTCTAGTACTAAGAGGAATTTTTCCCTTTGTGTCTGTAGATGAGAAAAAATATGTACACTGGTTTAGACTCTTTAGAATTGGAGACTCCTTAGAATTAGGTCAAGTTCCTGCTCTTTGTAATTTATTTTGATCATATGGGAAATATGCATGCTAGTTTTTTTTTTTTTCAAAACAGATGAACATAGGGGAAGGGAAAGAAAAATAAGATGAAAACAGAGAGGAGACAAACCATAAGAGATTCTTAACCATAGGAAACATACTGAGAATTACTGGAGGGGGAGGGGGTGTGGTGATGGGTAATTGGATGATGGCCATTAAGGAGGACAGTTGATGTAATGAGCACTGGGTGTTATCTACAACAGATGAATCACAAAATACTACCCCTGGAACTAATAATACAGTGTATGTTAACTAAATTGAATTTAAATAAAAAATTTAAAAAAATACAGTTTTATAATATAGACAAATCATTTGGAGGCATTAATCATGTTAGGTATAAATTTGTTTGAAACATTTGTATTTATGGATGAATAGGAAAAATATAATACTATAAATTGGTATGACTGCAAAAACTTACTATGTAAATTTTTAAGATGGTGTCATTCAATCATACCAAATAATGTGAAGTAGATACAGCATTTTATATTCCATCACATTAGTGACACTATTAACCTCTTGTTTTGCTGTCATTAACCATAACTTAGATTATGAGGGTGGGAGACTGACATCTACTTAATGAAATAAATATAGGATAAAGAGACATTCTTTTGAAGCATTTAATTCTGAAATACATGAAAACATCCAAGGTTTTTGTCTCATTTTAAAAAACCTTTGGTTAGGGGCCTCCTGGGTAGCTCAGTCCTTAAGTGTTTGCCTGTGGCTCAGGTTGTGATCACTGAGTCCCAGGACTGAACCTCAGGGTAGAGCCCCACATCAAGCCCTGCACTGGGCTCCTTGGTGGGCAGGAAGCCCACTTCTTCCTCTCTCACTCCCTCTGCTTGTGTTCCCTCTCTAGTTGTGTTTCTCTCTGTCAAATAAATAATAAAATATTTAAAAAACAAAAAACAAAAAACTTTGGTTAATATTTTTGGATGTCAGAATACCTTTCTTATATAAGAACAAGGAAGAATAAGAATAGTTAAAAAAAGGGGGGGGTCTTATAGACCATTCTTACTCAGGAATCTGGATACAAAATTCTAACTGAATAGTATCCAATTGAATGCAGCAATTACACACATAAAAAGCTCAAATTTGTAGATCATATCTAAATAATATTTATATCAGGAAAGCAAATGTTCAATATCAGTGAAGTTATATTAAAGTTATTCAATACTAACATACAAAAGCAATATGAATAATGATGATTTTAACAGTGGAAAGGAGAGTATTCATATAGTGGATGGGGCATCATAAATCAGTGGGGAAAGGATGAATTATTTGACAAATAGTTTTAGGGCAATTAGCTTTTCACATGATAAAATAAAATTAGGTCTTACTTTTAAAAAATACAGAAAAAACTACAAAAAACCCCCTTTCATATTAAGGATCTTAACATGAAAAATAGCAAAAAAACCCCCAACCAAACAACAAAAAAAAACAAACTGAGGGACTTGGAGGGAAGGGTGGGGGGATGGGAGAGCCTGGTGAGTACAAGGGCACCTGTTGGATGGAGCACTGGGTGTGGGGCATGGACAATGAATCTTGGAACACTGAAAAAATAAAATAAATTTGAAGTAAAAAAAAGACAAAAAAGATGAAAAAAACCAAAAAACTAATGATGTACTGTATGGTGACTAACATAACATAATAACAAATAAAAATAAAAAAATAGAAAACATGAACAGATATTTTAGTGAATATTATGTAAAGATGAATTTCTAAAGCAAATGCACAAAATCATATAGGAAATAAGTTATAAAATTAGTCACATCAAAATTAAAACCTCATAACACTATAAATGTAGTTCATGGTTATAAAACATTGGGGAAGATAGCTGTAATAATACAAGATTGACAGGTAGAATATATAAGGAACTATTACCAATAATAAAAAGATGAACAGCCTAATTAGTAGTAGAAAAAAGTTATAAACAGGAAATTCACAAAAGGCAACACCAGTTAGTCAATGAACATACCGAAAGGACAGCCAATTTCATTAGTAATAGGAGAAAAGCAAAATAATATGGGAATCTATTTCATACATCAGGCAGTCTTGTGGGGGTTTCTGAGGCTGCCTTTGGCATTTCCGTCAGTTGTCATGATCCTTCTTCCGTCTCATGAACATTATCTTGGATGTGGCCTTGTGTACTCCAGGAAGCGTAGGATCTTTCAAATGTTTGATGAAGTCGTGTTTTCAGATATCACAAAATATCTGTGGGAGTTTCTACCAAATTCTTTCTCCATTTGCAGTATCTACTCTGGTGGTTAATAGTGGGAAGTAGGTTGTGAACACACTTACATATTACCTCTTTTCACTATACTTCCCCCTTAGATGACCTCTCCTTTAGTAGCCCCTCTTTTAGGAAAAGAAAGACTTTGTCTTACTTCCTTGTCCTGTTCTTCCTCATCTCACGGAGATAGAAAAATTTGGGTAAAGCTAAACAGAATGGTGGAATAGTAGCTGAAAATAAAAGAATAAACAGATGGATTATGCAATAGCAAAAGTCCAATATTACATTAATGAGAAAGGCTTAAAGTAAGTGGTGCAAGGATTCCAGATTCCTGAAATGATGAACCATATGGATATTGCTAATACTACTGTTGCTTTTGGAACCCGACAAGATAGAATGAAACCTGAGTGCCATTGTTCTGGGAGATATTTTCATTACATGCTGTAATGATGGACTGGACTTGTTGTTAATGACTAAGAGTTTAATAATGAGTTAGTATGTTTGATTCTTATTTTTATGTTATACCTACTGCTATACTGTGATAGGTGTTAATATTGACATTGTTGATAAGGTTATAATACTAATGTTGATGGTCAAATTGGTAAATTTGAGTTAAAGCCTTCCCAGAATGTAATATTGATGGAAGATGACTGAACTGAGAAAGAATAAGTTTTATCTAACTGTCAGTTAGTTTCTATGCTAGATAGTTCTGTGAAAATTTATCATAAAGTACAAATAATGATAAATTAGAGAGTGGCTTTATAGAATGGATCAGTTATTTCTTTAAACTATCCCTCCTCTACAGTGGCTCCACAAAATATTAGGTATATTTTTAAAGATATTCTTGTTCTGTCTGCTATATCCATATTATACTAAATATGGATACCCTAGGTAAGAATGGAGATTGTGTAAGAGAGCCTTGGACAAAAGCTAAGAGATAGTCTATCTGTATAGTAAAGAATTTTACCTTGCCTAAAGAGAGGTCTGGTCTTTCCCCTTGGCTTCTAGGAGGTAAACTATGTGGTATCCTATCAAAGTGGTTTTGTTTACCACCATAAACAAATTGGGGACTGGCCATTCCAGATCTTGGGGAAAGGGACAGTGGCCACACCCGACAGTCTTCAAGTCGGGGTTGACTATAATCCCCAAGACCAAATTGTGACTTAGGGTAGGAGCTTCAGGTCATGCAATATCAGTCCATCTGGAAACAGTTCAACCATGTGGGCAGCCAGTCAATCAATCATGCCTATAGTGAAGCCCCAGTAAAACCCTTGACACCATAACTCAGGTCTATTTTCTTGTTGTCAGTACTCCATGTGTACTTTCATACCTTGATGCTGAGAGAGTAGAATATGTTCTGGTTCCATGGGGAGAGCACCCTAGGGGTTCTGTTTGCAAACTTCCTGGTCCTCACCCCTCATGTACTTCTTCTCTTGGCTGATTATTAATTTATGTCCTTTCCCTGTAATAAACTACAGCCATCAAACTCAGGGTGGTTTTTGGGAATCCTTCAGTTTTGCTATTTTTGTAAGAAGTGAAGTAAATGTTGAGATGACTGTGTCCTCAAACTTTGTAGTTTCACTAACTCCCAGTACCCTGTTACCACTAATAACAGTAGTTTGTTTTTCTATTTGTACACAAGGTAGTTTGAACTATTTATTTGTGTATTTTCTTTTGCATGGATCCTTTTTGACATGTTTATGAGGGATGTTGTTTTTACTTTTTGTGTTTTGTAACTGAAACAGGTGATAGATATATGGTGACAGTAATTGTGTGGTAAGTCAGGTGTGAAAAAAAAAGAAACCTCCAAATGTAGGTTTCTTAACTATAGAACCATACTGTTCCCTAAGATTACTCCCAACTCTGTATTGTGAAATATTGTTTGCACATACTTTGCTTTCCTTTCAAAAAAAAAAAACATAATGAGATATTGCAAAAGAATTCTGTTCTCTAGTATTTAATCTAAAAAAAAATGCTTTCTATATAATTGGTACAAAGATCTTTAATTGAGGTCTCAGAGTTTCTTATTTAACCAACTTCATTTTTCAGAATTATAATATGTAGTTAATACTTCTAAGTTATTAGGATAAAGGGATGCTTAATAGGAGATATAAATTCTCTGCCATGAGCAACTTTACACTTGTATTCTTCTCCAGCTAAAACCTTTTATCATCCCTTAGTTCAGAGACAGTCTGACAGGGATTTATTCTGAAGTTCTATTCAGAAAGAAAGCATTCCTTCACAGAGGAGACTGCAATTTTTTCTCATATGCTTTAGTTATTCTTTTTAATCATGATGGTAATAAGATTTAAACAAAAGAATGAATTGAGAGAAATATTTTACTAGTTTTCTTTTTTGTTTGTTTGATGGATAGCATTTAATTGTGCCAGTGACAGACAAAATGCTTTTTCTCTTTCTTTTGAAGTTTCTTTCTTTTTTTTTTTTTTTTTTTTTTTTAAGATTTTATTTAGTTGACAGAGAGAAACACAGCCAGAGAGGGAATACAAGCAGGGGGAGTGAGAGAGGGAAAAGCAGGCTTCCTGCTGAGCAGGGAGCCCAATGTGGGACATGATCCCAGGTCTCCGGGACCATGACCTGAGCCGAAGGCAGTCACTTAACCAACTGAGCCACCCAGGCGCCCCTCTTTTGAAGTTTCTAACGATTTGCAATGTTTATTTATTTAGAACAAGTGGTATCTATGAAGGATTCCATGAAAATACATTTGCAAAAAGAGGCTCATTTCAGATCCACTTATCATCTAAGGTGATTTTATTCTTGCTATGTAGACTGTCACATTTTGACCTAGCCACATATGCTTTGCTGTCCAGACAGTAGACCGTGGTTATGGTCAGACTTAACACACTCATGAAAGCTGTATGGATTCATGAGACTTATGGAAGAGTACTGTCTTAAAATTATCCTTAGTTAAACTGGTCTTATTATGGCATGTCTATTTTTTAAAGATGCTAAGGACAGAGAAGAAGAAAGACTATTAGCAGTTTCACTCAAGGAGCTAGTTTATTATTTACAGAACCCATGCGTGCTTTTTTTCTTACATCCTTCCACTTGGCAACATGTTGTCTAAATAATATTGTGCAAATGTTGTAGATTTTCTTTGAATCTTTAAAATTCATGAATATTCTTCCATCTATGAAGGCTACAAAGTTAATTAATTCAAAAGACATTTGCTTTTTACCTTTATGCCACAATAATTCTTTCTGCCTGGTACAATTATATTTTGTAAGCTGCTTAGAGCTGTCTGCAATAGTGTAGAATTGCAGCGATTTAATGACATTTTAAAAACTTTCTTATCTTTAGTATACACAGTAAAAATGAGTAAGTGGCAACCAAGAGAGTCTGAGAAACAATAGCAACCATTAATTATGGAACAACTCAAGAGGCAGAAACAGGAAACCAGCAACAAATAGACTTAATAGCAAGAAACCAGAAGATAGAGACTATAGCGCTAAGAAGCTAGAATGAGAAATTAGATTCCATTGAGCGCTGGTGACATAAACCACTCTGCATTTAATTGATAGATCGCAGGACTTAGCTAGACAGGTAAGCCTTCCAGACTTCTAGGCTTCTTTCCAGTTCTGCACCTGAGGAGGCTGAAAATACTTTATTTTAATAGCTTAGTAAATGATAGTTATCTGGTATCTTAGGCTCACAGGAGAGAGTTGCTATGGAGCTAAAAAGGATTATAATGGCATCCTAGATGAAGTTGGGGCTTATACACTGTTACCTGAGGAGGTGGATATGAGTGTGCTCTACAGGGATGAGCTGGAGAGAAGTCTTTAAATAAGAGTCAGGTGAAATCAGATATGACCAAATTTACCTAAAACTATGGAGAAATGTAAGCAAACTTTTGTCGTGTAACAACATTCTTAGACCTCAAAAACATTGCAAAATGTATATTTATTGACTCATGCATATGCTTAATGTATAATATATATAACTGTTTGAAACTCCAGTTTAAGTTGAAGGGAAAAATATTAATGAATACACAATGGGGGTTTGTACACACTTTTTAAAAATAAAGGCCATGATTTCTAATTCACAGAGTTGCTACTATATCTATACCTGTATCTGTATCTATTTTTGTCTGTTTTCTTTTAGGAATATTGGGTTTTAAACATTAAGACCTATTTCTGGTAAGTAAACTATAGAAAGATGAAATTAATCAAGAATTTAAAAACATATAATGTATTGGAACATAATTTACACTGGTACTAATTGCTAGAGAGTCACTGGAAGACACACTTGGCTGTCACAGGAGACCTGAGCAAATAAAGATAGAGCACTTTCCCGTCTCATGATTTAAGGGTCTGACGAGGTATCTGTAGTGTCACAGGGAAGCAGGAAGTTAGGCCTCAGAATAGTAATACCTGAAAGGGTGAGGGAGGTTTGAAGAAAACTAAGTCAACTGCCAGAGTGAAGAGGTGAGCCATCGGATGATAAGGAAACACTCTATTCAGAGATTAGATTTCAACATTCCATGGGTCTTTTTCTAAGTTAGAAATGGCTAGATAAGGGTTGAGAACCAGGCTGAAGAAGTGTATTTCAGTAGACAGGAGACAAAAGAGAAGAGGGTTGTGGGTGACAAAAATTCTCTCCTTGTCCAAACTCTAGCTGGGCTCCTCTGAGCCTTTTCTTGACTAGGCCTCAACCTTGATCTTTAAAGACTTGAGTAAAATACTTACATAGTTCCTAATAGCACAGGACTGCATTCTTAGGATGACCCTAGCCCTGCTTAAGGAGCCTGCTTCAGAAAACTCAAGACTTCCAAAAGAATTTATTATTTGTTCCAGCTGATACCTGAAAATGGGGTCCCTATCTCTCAGTCTCCATGGATTGTAAGAAACTAACTTCTCTAAGTGCTAGTCAACAAACCCAGTTGGGTTTCACATGGCCATCATCCCCTTCTTTCTGCTTTTTGTAATTTTTCACCTCTCTGACTCTGTTGAGCCCTTACTCACCTCCTCCCTATTTCCTCATTCTCTCTTTAAATGGTCTTAGTCACCTCTGTACAAATCAAAATTGAGTTCAGCTCACACCGGAAACTTTCCCCTATTGCACTAGTATATTACTAATTAAAATCTGTCCATACTACTTTAAGTAGTGTCTTACTATGTTTATTGTTGACAGGCAGAAAAGGAAATTATGCCTTCAGTACTGGGGACCCTTATCCATGCGTAGTTGTGCTCTGGCCATCCAACTGTCTAAGAGACCTTGCTATCATCAGAAGGAGATAGAGAGAGGGAACTGACATCATTTTGGCATCACATTGAACTTTCTATGTTAAAAACATAAAAATATATTATATTGATAAATATAATTATAATAGCAGCTTTATGAGAAAATAAGTCTTGGAGAGATGTAGAAATTGGCTCAAATTCAAATGGCCAGTGTCGGCTGGATTCTCACCTGGGTATGTCTGATCCCAAAGGTTATGTTTGCTTCTCCACATTATATCGATAAATGACAACCACACATATTACAGAAATTGCACTAGGGATGAGAAATAAAACTAAAGGGCATCTGGGTGGCTCAGTGGGTTAAGCCTCTGCCTTTGGCTCAGGTCAAGATCTCAGGGTCCTGGGATCGAGGCCCGCGTTGGGCTCTGCTCCACAGGGAGCCTGCTTCCTCCTCTCTCTCTGCCTGCCTCTGCCTACTTGTGAGCTCTCTCTCTGTCAAATAAATTAATAAAGTTTTTTAAAAAAAGAAATAAAACTAAAGTCCACAGATATAAGTTGGCAAATTCCAGAAGGAAAAGAAAGAACCTTGACACCTGGGGCCAAAGCAGGAGCCCAATTAGCAGATCTGGGCCAGCTTCTTGAAGCTGACAAACTGGTATAGGAGACCTAATGGGGCTAGCCGTTGGGTTCTGGAACTATATTTGGTTTATTTCTTTTGTCAGGTCTCAGAGTTAGTTTTGAGAACTGGGAGGAGGGCTGACTACATACAGGTAGGAAACTAGGGGCTGGCATCTGGAAACTGAGCGGACACAATCAGTACTTAAGAGTCTCTCAGATAAAGAGTAAAATTATTACTTAAGGACCAGTGAAAGTTATACATAAGAGAAATTGTCTACAGAGGATGCTTTTAAGTCATCAGGTTCCAAAGAGTGATTACAGTTCATAGATTAAAAGATCATATATTTGTATATAGATAGCTACCAGCAATACAGCATTTCCTCTGAATATTTTGGACACTCAGATTTATGACTGCAGGCACTGACAAGCCACTGCTTGTGAGTGGTTATATTGCAGATATAATGCTATTGAGGTAATGTTTCTAAGCTAAAGTCTTCCCATTGATTTATTTTCCTTGTTTCCTTTTTATTACAAAATTGTTCAATAAACTTGCAATGGATCTTGAAACATGTGCTTCTAAGATTATTAAAGAGTTTTGAGGAAATCTGAAATTGCTCAGGTGCAGAGAGTCCATTAATATGCCTTTTAACTTCATTAAGGCAAGGAAAAAATGATACCTTATAGCAAGTGATCAGGTTTTTTTGTTTTATTTTGTTTTGTTTTGAAGTTTCAGGCACATTTGTAGGCATGCCTGTCTCACCCTAAACCCACACCCTCAATAACATCATTTCTAAATTTCTTTGTAAAAACTTTCTGAAAATAACTATTTTTTTTTTTTTTAGGCTTCTCATTTTATTTTAATATAGTTTTAATTTGAAGACATTCAATATGTCTTTTTTTTTTTTTTATTGTTACTAAATTTTTTTTTCCAGTGTTTCAAGATTGATTCCCCATTCCCCACACCCAGTGCTCCCCGCTTTAGGTGTCCCCAGTACCCACCACCAGGCTCTCCCATCCCTCCACCCCCCTCCCTCCAAGTCCCTCAGTTTGTTTCTTTGTTCAAAATCTCTATTGTTTCGTTTCCCTCCCTAGATTACCCTAGTTCCCATTTGCTTTCCTTCTGCCAC